>VYZX01006341.1:814194-826158 GCA_013401335.1 Brachypteracias leptosomus
AAAAAAAAATCAGAATAGGAAGTAGTAATTCTTCATTGGGAGAGTGGAGAAAAAGGCATGCAAGAAGTTTGAGGCTTTTTCCTAAAGCCAACATGGAATTAGAGAACCTACAACTGAGTTCACAACTGGGAAGGATTTTTGGGTTTGGTTTGGTTTTTTTTTTACAGAAGAGGACTTTTCTGCAAAGCCATTAGTGAAGCTCAAGATTAACAAATCAACCCACACAGTAAACACTCTGACAGAATTCTCTGAAGTTTGATGGAGTGATGTTCACTTTGCTTGTAAGCTTTACGGTTGAGCTTGATGATCTTAAGGGTCTTTTCTAACCTAAATGACTCTATGGTTTCTAGGGGAGCTTTAAAGAATCTCATCCCACAGATTTATTTCCCCTTCTTTCTTTAAAGATGAAGCAGTTAAACTCCACAGCCTGATTTCTGCTCCTTTGTAAGCTGAAACAGCTGTTGAAACATGTTGATTTATTGAAGTTTTCCTTTTACTCCTCTGTGGTAGATGTTCTCCAGAAGCAGCTGCATTATTCCTGTGCTTCAGCATTTCCCTGGACAAGGTAAATAGGAGCCAGGCCAAGCTAGCAACACAGGATGGGCTCAGCTGGGTGTCCACCCTCACCCATGCATCCCATCCAGCCTGTTTGCACCCACAGCTTCAGTCCCACCTGCCTGCACAGCAGAGGTGGGCAGAGGCACAGCTCAGTCCCATTCCCACCTCAGTGTCCTGCTCTGCTGCACTGTTTGCAGAACACGAGCCTTTTCCAGGTCCCTGCAGCCTCTAGGGAGAGAGCCTCAAACCCAGACAGCATAAAAGTTCAAAGGTGCCATAAAACACAAAAAGATAGGTGTGAACTCCTGAATTTTGAACTGAAAGGCACTTCCAGCAGCTCTCTATCCCCTCAGGCCACACGCCAGACCTCACAATTCACTGCTCAGAGCTGCCTTCCCAGGAGAAGGTGGCTGGAAGTGACATTACTGAAGTGACTCCCTCTATCTCAGCAGAGAATCAGCTCGGTGACACCAGTGGTCACATCCCTCATCCTGCTGGCCCTGCCAGATGCCCTGTCTGCCACACTGGCTACATCTGCCCCCAGCATTGGTACCTGCTGTGCCCTGAGCAGGGGCAGAACCAGCACAAGGGTTACAGCTGCATCTGGTGCAGGAGTAAAGCAGAAGCAGGTATTTTCATACCCCAAATGAGATGCTCAATATCTCTTTTTAACCGTTGCCTTATTTGGCATTGCTTTAATAAGTTTACTCTTTATGTTGAGAGAAGGGTGGGTGAGAAGTGCCCCTTCAGTGCTGCTCCACACACCCCTGCGTTTACTCAAGCAGGACCAGCCACAAACTTCTCAGCACAGTGATGAAAAGAAACTACTTTAACTCCTCAACTGTGCCAGGCTTTTTCCCTTGTGATCAGGCTGAGCAGCTGCCCAGCCTGGAGCGGGAAGAGTTAATTAATAATGTCACAAGATAAGTCATGCAATTGCCATCTCCTGCTAGAATACCTTGGTGAACCACCAGCATTAATGGAACCAGCACCAAGCTGAAGTCAAGACATTTATCCTTTGACAACGCTCTATTGCAACAACTTTATTTTGATGATACCAGATGATTAATGCTTACAGCCACTGTCATTTCCTTTGATAGATTTTGGGGCTGTGGAGTGACAGTCGCTCAATGCACCATTCTTGAAAAGCTGCCGTCATCGTAGCAGAGATGAGAGATGCTCTGTGCATCCAGCCTTTGGGAACCAGACCCTCAGCCAGCTGCAGGTGGCCAGGAGAGTCACTCTGAGGAATATGGGGATGCTTACAGAAAGCCTTCGCTGGTAAAGACTGCAGGGTGAGAGGAAGGCACGTTAAACAGCCAGTGTTGTAAAAAAATGGTGAGAGTTTGTCTTATCTAATGTAAAGAGAAGAGACTGTTGGTTACAAACATCGCAGCCAAGAGCCGTAGCAGACTGTGCTGTTTTGCCACAAACATGCAGGAATATCAGATCTCGAGCTGAGACTCTCCAGGGCTGAGTTGCAGCTGTACTGAGCTCTCACAGCTGCTCTCAAAGCCAAAAAGCATCCAAAATCAGATCAATCAATCAGTAAAACAAGACACAGACAAATGCCTTAACCATAGAATTCACTAATAATAAATAATAAGAATAAAAAAACCACACCAACCTGGGAAACCTTAAGCTTAACCTCTGCACCTCCAGGTTCCCCCCAACCTGTAACATGAGCACAAGATTATCTACCTTACTCAGCTGCTGCAAGGTTTTCCTAATCAATCTGCTCATTAATTCATGCAAAGCATTAGATAGACAGGAGATGGATGGCTTTACACAATAGTCTTTTCTACAGTGAAATATTTCTACCCAATTCTTCACCAGCAGCTGCCTGCCCACTCCCATCTCACCAGTACAGAGCGATCCAGGCTCGTGCAGGGACACCCAGGAGGTCCTGAACGGTGGGGTCTCCCCTAGACCCAAACAACCCTTGAGGCCACATGGGATTCCCTGTCTGGAGACACCCTTTTCACAAGGCTTCTTACAGATTTGATTTTCATCTCGTCATATTTAAAAGCTGTCTCAGGAGCGTAATGATTTTAAATTCACTCCCCACCACAGTCAATCAATGGAGCAGCGGCGGGTGCCTCGCTAGCAGGCAGTGATGAATGGGGCTTCCGAGGCTGCACCGCTCACTGCGCAGCGAGAGGAGAGTGTGGGCAGAGGGTGGGGAAGAGGAGCAAAGCCAAAACCAAGAATTTAAAAGAAGAAATGGGGCAAGGGGTAGTAAAGCCCAACCTGCTCACGGCAAACTCGGGACAAGTGTTCATCGGCTCCTGGAAGGCACAGTTTGGAGGGAGCAGCCTTGGCTTGCATTAGTTCCCCTGATCTGTTATCATCCTATATCTTAAGCCAACTAATACATTTATTACAAATAAGTATTAACCCAAAACGTGGCTTCTGCAGAGGACCAGAGTCCCAGTTGCCAACCTCCACCCTGCACATGTGCCCCTGGCCCAGCTTCCTTTTCCAGGAGGAGCTGAAGAACAAACATCCAAGAGCAGCTCTCAAGAGCATGTCTTCCCTCAGGACAAAGCGATAAAGGGCACAGTACTGAAGGCATCATCCCTTAACTCTTCCCATGTAGAAAACACAAGCTCCACTGGATGACACATAGCAACCTGTGCCTCCCCATCCCTGAGCAGCTTCGGATGCCAGCAGCAAAGAGAAGCAGCCCTGTGTGCTCACAGCCACCCCAGAAAGACAGGGAACATCCATCCCTGCAACCACCATGAGCTTCCAGGAGGGAAAAACTATTAAATGTACTCAAAAATCCCCTTGCCAGAGGAGCCCAAAGGGTCTAATCCTGCTCCAGTGTGCTGCCAGTCACCCTATTCTGGTGATGCTGCTCAGTATTTGAAAGGAGTCACCACACATCTGGCCTCTTTTTATCCCTCTTTCTCCAATTACAGGGTCAGGTCAGTGCTGTGCAGCCTGTGAGCATAAAAATATTTGCAATATGGAAAACTGGTATTACCAAAGAAGCTTCAGTTCATGGCATCAGCATCACAGCTGGGTCCCACAAAGCAGAGAGGGGAAAGAGTCAAAAAACCGAAACCCACCATACCAGCAAAATAAAAATAAGAGGCAATAAAAGCAAATTAATGATGTTGCTCCAATTTGAGCAAACACTAATTAAGAATGTGTAATTGAATTAATGCATTATTTAGAAACCCCAGCAAATCCTGAGTGGGGATGTAAAAACATTAAAGGGTTCCTTTGACATCACATACATCTCATGCCTCACCACCCACAATTTATTTTAATGTCACCAAAATTTCCAGATTTATTTACGTCCTTGTCACTCACCATTGTTTCACATTTACCCTATATATTTATATCCTCTCTCCTCAATTCCACACACCCAAGTGCTCCATATGGGGCAGTGAGGACCATTTGAAAAGTCGAAGCTGTGTGATAAATTAGCTCAGCTCATCAGCCGCTTCCCCTCCCTATGCCCAGTAGCCACGAGTCTGGGTCTAATTTATTTAAAGTCTGGAAAAACATCAAATACCTCATTAAAAAACAAATCCATCTTCTAGAAATACTTTTTTTTTCCTACAGCTTCAAGTGTCAGTTTGTTCCACATTACACCAGGAAAGGCCCTGCACAAGCAGGATCTGAGCCTGGCCCAGAATAGGTCGAGAAACCGATATCATCACACCCTGGAAACAAAGGAAAACAGCATCTCAGGAAAAAAGTCAGTCCCTCAAAGGTTTCACAGAAGATGTTTGTACCTTCAAGAGGTCCCAAGATACTGCATTTGCAGCTGGGACAGTTTAATAGTGCTTTGGGTATTTAGCAAGAGGCTTTACATGCATTATTCTTCCCTCCTTCTGAGCCCTCCGCAGCAAGGCTTATGGTTCTCACTACACCTGCATTTCTAGGAAGAGATACAGATACACCAAAAAGAAAGAAAGAAATCCAGTGAAACTGATTAAAACCACTATGGACAGTTGTAAGGAAAGCAGTATGAGAAAATAACATGGGTGAATCCAAGTTCTCAGACACATATATAGCTCTAGGAAAGGGGAAAAAAAGAAGCAGCATTAAAGTGTCCTGTGCTTAGATATGAGCATATACTGTAATAAAATATGTGTGCCATTTATAAAACATATTGGAAAAGTTTTCCCTTAGAGAGGCCATATAAAGAATAAAATTTTATTATCTCTGCCTGTCCATTTTACAAAGATATACACAAACAAGTTGCCAAATCTGCCTGCAGTTTAACTCCATTAAATCCAATGAATGAGTTTGGCCCACAAAAAACTCTGCACTTACTGTAATAAAGCTAAAAGCTGATAGCAGCTGATACAGTGAAACACACACATTTCCATATGCTTATTCCTGCTGATTTAAAAATACAAATGAGCTATAGAGACTGCCCTTGTCCAGCTCATAAAGAAATGCTGAAGCAGAGGAGAAAAAAAAAACCCAAACCTTGGAGTTTTCCCCTCCAGTTCCCCCTAAGCACAAAGGGGAGAGCAGTGGGGGGAAGCCAGCAGGGTTGTGTTCATTTGGCTTTTCCCAACGAGAGCCCTCAACACATACAACATGTTTGAACAAAACATCTGGTGGTTTGGTCCCCAAGTTGGGCAGGGCCTCACCCAGCAGGAGCAAGGGTCACAGGTCTGGACCCTAACCTGGGATACTCACTTCTCCCCCACTGGTCCCCAGTTCTCTTTCCCCAGGGGAGAACCTGCCCAGGCTCCCGTGGCAGGGAAGTGGGATGCTCTGCTCCCCAAGGCAGCTGGCTACAATTTTGTTTGCAGAGGGCTTTCCTCGTGATCAGTGGTTCTCCAGCCACTGGGTCATCTTGAATTATACCTGAACCCAGTATTGCACAAGGGACCATCCAAGTGGTACAGAGGCCAGACCCAAATGACAGATCATAAGCCTCCTTTGACTGACAGGTTGTTGGTTCGGGTTTGTTTTTTTCTTTTGTTGAGGTTTGTTTTTTTCCAATGCACACAGCTTTCTCTCGGGCTGTCATAACCACATCAACTTCCATCTCCACCTCACTGGCCTCCTCCTGTGTCCCTCCAGCTCCCTTACACAGACTGATACACACCCTGCAAACTCGGTGCCACCTCCCCAGACCCTCCTGCTCCAGCTCCTCATGGTGCACAGAGGCTCCAAGCCCCTCTCACCTGGAGCTAACTCTCACAGATCCTTTCTTAGTTATCATTCCTTGCTTCTATTAAAGGGATGTCTCAGGGACCCAGATGACCCTTGTGCTAGGGGTTGTACCTATATTCACCACTCCAGCAGCCAAACAACACCTCATGTATCATTTCATGCTCTCCCTCCTCTTTCTCCACACCAAACCCCTGCCACCCTGGCTGCCACCACTCTCCTAAGGCTGTAGCAGACATGATACCAGGCTCAGGGTCTCCACTCCAGCCCCTTTACCCCATGGTCCCCACAGCCCTACTGCTTTCACAACTCTGCCTCCTTCCTCACCTGCAGTTTCAACCTATATATGGCTCCATAGCTCTTCCACCCAGGTCCTCTCCTCCCCACCACTCTCTTCTGGGCTAAATTTTCTGGTGACCATCGCACCTCCATCTCACCCCACACAGACACTCAGCCCCAGTGCTGTCCCACCATCAGGCTCTCTCAGACTCTTCCCAGACCCTAGTTCACATCAAAAAAAAATCCAGCAACCATAGCAGATCACACAAACCACCACTCATGGTTCTGCTTCCAGCTCTTACCCCCTTGCAACCCCTGTAGCAGCCTCCCCCCTCCTCCAACCCTCACCTCAAAGCCTTGCTGATGACTCCCCCAGCTGCCTCCCTACACCCCCATCACAGAAAGGCACAACCTACCTGCAGCAAGCCCCCAGCCCCACAGCCTCTCCTCCTGAGACTCCTCACTGCCCTTCAGCAGCTCCTTCTCAAGTCCTTCTGCTCCACCGGGCTTCCCAGTGCCCTTTGCTGAGAAACCACGTAATCCCAGGCTTTTGCTACACCTGGAGTTAACACCAATTCACAGCCAAGTGCCTGCAGCTGGGATGCTGCGAGCGTTGCTGGGATGCTGTAGCTTTTCTCAGCGTGAAATCTCAGCGCTGGGGCAGCCAGCAGGGAAACTTCACCCTGACCAGCATGGCTGGGATGCACCTGGCTGCTGCTTCCCACAACCCTAGGGGACATGGGGCTTCACTGGCATAACCCGCTCGCTTGTCCCCACCTCGTGCATGGGGAAAATAAGCATCAGAAAAAACTGCCCGCGGATGGGGTTGAGACTCTACAAGCACTGGGCTCTCCACAGTGCACGGACCGTGTGTCCTGTCCCCATCACAGCTTCTCCAGCCTCAGCACTACATCCAGAGCTCGACTCGGAAACCTCCAAAGCACTGGCCACATCCTTCTGTTTGCATGCATTGTGCAATCCTATATTTAGCATAGGACAGGAGAATCAAAATAAATAATCCATAGCTCATAATAATAAACCTTGCACCTTGAACAAGCCAAAAGCCTGACCTTTCATGGTTAAGCCGTCCTGGTGAGAGGTTGGATCTTGTATTTTCTGATCGTCAAACAGGAAAGCATTAGCCAGACAGGGAGAACAAGCTCTTATCTAGACCTGATTTCTCTCCCCTCCAGGGGATCCTGTAGGATATTTCAGTTCTCTCTCGCTCGCTGTATGACTCTTCCCTCCCCCAGTTGCTTGAAATCAGCCAAATTCACAATCTAATCTGGCCAGGAGTCAAAGGGGAGAAAAATCAAGTCCTAATGCAGTGACTACTTTGAATGGGGAATTGAAGCCAATCAGAAAGGCTTTATTGATCCCTGCTCAGAGCACCTCGGTCAGGGGAGGGAAAGCTGCGGGCAGCTGCAGAGCTGCCCACCGTACCCAGTAGGGCTGCCCACCATAGCCAGTTGGGCTGCCCTGCCAGGCCTGCAGCTTTCTCAGCTCTTGCCTGGGCTGGGAGCTGGCATGAGGGGAGAGCCAGCCCCATCCAACACGAGTTCCCAGCCTGTGTGTGCCGGCAGGGAGAGCGCACACCACCCCTGTGCTGGCACCCACGGCATTCGCTATCCCACAGCATGCACTAGTCCACGTGTATGCAGGAGCATGACCCATGTGCTACCTACCACGGCGTGTTTGTGTGCAAACACTTCTAGCCTGCATGGCTTTGGAGTGGACCCATCTGCAAGAGCAAGGCTGCTACATCGAACAGAGTGTGCCCATGTGTGTGCACAGCAAGGGTATGTGCATTGAAGCGGCTTTGGTATGGGGCAGCTCTGCCCGAGAGCCAAAGCGCAGGCTGCGGGGCAGGGAAGGGGGTGTATGTGTGTATGTTTGTGGGGACCTGTTCCCCCCCTGCTGCCCGCCTGCATCACCCTTCCCTAGGCAGGGGAAGGCAGGGGGTGGCTCACCCCAGACAGCGGGGCAGGTGAGGCAGAGGATGGGGAGCAGCAGGACGGGGCTGGGCTCAGCTCTGGGCATCCCTGGGTGAGATCCCGAGGCTTTGGCCAGCGTTAGCGCTGGCTACAAGCTCCTCTGCCTTATGTAACCGCAGCAGGGACGGAGCGGCGAAGCGGGGACAGAGATCGGAGGGAGAGCATCTCCCCACTGAACCCCTCTCAAAGCAAAGGGGACCCGAGCAGAAGCTGAATGCCCGAAGTAGCGTAATTCTAGAGGCCAGGCAGAGGCAGCTGCATTGTCACCGGGCGGGCTGGGCCCGGCTCGAGGATGCTCCGGTGCGGGGCAGGTCCGGCCGCCGATGCCTGTACCCGCCGGGCAGCTGCCCCCCCTCCGCGGCGTGCAACGCCGAGCACAGCCCGGCTGGGCCGAGCCGGCTGCCCCCCTGCCCGGATGGGCTGCCCCGGGGAAGGGGCTCAGCCCGGAGCCCCCCCGGAGCCAGAGGGACGCGGGGCGGCAGTACCGGATGGGGAGTCCTGGGAAGTTTGAGGAATGCCACATTTGGCAAGGAGGAAGGAGAGAAACATCACCCCTATAAAAAAATAAAATAATAACCCACAAAAAAAATCCATCCAAACCCCAGACCCACACCGGGTCCAGGTAGCTCCTGTCCTCCCACCCCGGGCTGTGCCCCCCAACCTGCCAGCCCGGGCACCGTGCGGCCACCGGCACCTCCTTACCTGCCGGCGTCACGTCTGCTGCTGCCTGCCCTGCTCCGGCTCTTCTTCCTCCTCCTCCTCCTCTCCTCCTTCCTCCTCCTCCTCCACTCTCCCTCTCCCTGCTGCTTGGGGCTCTTTATGGAGATTCATTCATTCATGCCTTCCCATCGGTCCCTCAGCGTTTCCCTGCCTCCCGGAGGCAGAGCGTGTGACGCCTCGCCCCTTTCCAGCCACTTTCTGCTGTCACAGAGCTGCGCTGCCCCAGCCCGGAGCGGCGACCGAGCCGGGACACGC
Source organism: Brachypteracias leptosomus (assembly GCA_013401335.1). Taxonomy (NCBI): domain Eukaryota; kingdom Metazoa; phylum Chordata; class Aves; order Coraciiformes; family Brachypteraciidae; genus Brachypteracias; species Brachypteracias leptosomus. The sequence continues at coordinate 823,149 of VYZX01006341.1, forward strand.
GTGGGCAGCGCCGGGCCGTGGGACCGGCCCCCGGCGCGGGCGTGGGCGGGCGTGGGCACGGCACAGACCCGCCCGGAGGTGGGGGGGGTACAGGCGTCGGGTCGCCCCCAGGGCTTTCCGTGCTCGCCCCAGCCCACGCCACCGCTGCTGTCCATCGCCGCCCGCTCCCAGCTAGCCCGAGCAACGGCTGCCGCGGAGAGGACGCGGGTGGGCCTGCACCCCACGGCCGGTCCCTGGGCAGCCTTCGCCCCCTCTTTCCCTCTCTGCTCGCCCGCTCCGTACCCCAGCCCAGCGCGTCCTTCTTCCCTCTCTTCCTCTGCCTCCGCACCCGCGGCAGGACCGCATCCCGCTCCGCGGAGCGCTGCCCCATCCTCGCGGCTTGCAAAAGCGCTGACTCAAGCTCGGATAGGAGCGGCTGAGCTCGGCATGGGGAGCCAGGGCTCACCGGCCAGCCTTGCATCGGCCCTCCCCACCGGTTTCCCCCCCTCCCTATCCCGGGAAGGACGTCCCCATCCCGAGGTCTATTCGTTCCTCCAAGCCACCGGGCCAAGTTCATCCCTGCTCCAGCTTTCTTCCCCAGGACGCTGCCCAGCGATGCCTGCCCTCCCGCTGCACTTCAGGGGAACATGCTTCTGGCATCCACCCACAGCACCTCGCTATCCAGTGCCCCTCGCTGCCTGCACACCCCGCCAGGCCGGGGCAAAAACGAGGGGTCTAGTGGGGGTGTAAGCCCTGCAAGGTGCCAGGTGGCAGGTGCCGAGGGGGGGTGTTATTTTAGATGCTAAACTTCAGGGGTATCGCCCTCACTCTGCATAGATTAGGGGTTATTCTGTCCAGCCAGGCAGGGCAGAAAAAATCGCTTTTTCCCTTAAAGACACCATCGGAAATTTGAAGAGCAGCGTCTGGGTTTGGGCGCTGCCTGAGCCTTCAGAGCGACAAACCGTTAATTTGGGATGAAACCCCTTAAAAATACTCCCCGAAGGGTCCCGCCCGCTCCCCGGTGAGCCGTGCCGTTTCCACAGGCTGTGCCACCCCCTTCGCAACGTTGCCATCAATTTCTATTAGCGATCGCTTTATTCACCGCTGCAAACTTCTAAATATTTAATACAGAGCAAACCGGCACCGAAACGCACGGAGCTGGCGGGAGGAAGCGAGTCCCCGGCTGGGGAAGGCGGGAGCGGCTGAGCCCGAAGGCTCCGCTGCCTCTGCCCCCGGGGGGACCTGTTGATACCGGTCCGTGTGTCGTCCCCCCCGCGCCTTCCCCTTCCTCCTCTGGGCTTTCCCGGGGTTACAAATCACAGCCTGGACTTGCCCAGCGTCTCGGTTCCCCCGGGCTGCCCGGCACGGGGAAGGCAGAGATGAGCGGGGATGCGGATGATTCTGGCCAGGAAGAGCTGGAGGAGGAGAGGAGGGTGCGAGGGGGGGGACATTCCGACGGGCAGGCATGTCTCCAGCACCGGGACGCTGCTGCTGGCAGCAGCCCCGCTCCACACTGAGCGCGACGAGGGCTGGGGATCGCCGGGGGTTTGGGCTGGTTGGAGGGGTCCTGTCTGGGGAGGGGAGTGGGATTGTCTCCCTCCCACGGTCCTGGCATCCCCAAATTGCACTGCCTCGCCGGCAATGCCAAGCGGGACCCAGGCAGAGGGGGCCCTGCACAGGGGCCCCTCCAGGGAAGGAGGGGAGCATCTCAGCCCGACGCCGGGGAGCGGACGTGGAACCCTCCTCCCGCCGTCCCGTGAACCCCCAGCCCCGGCTCAGTTTCATTACAATGCAATCAAGAAAATTCTTTGGCAACTCCGGCCACGTTTTAACACCGGTCCCGCCGACTGGGGTGTACTCCGGTCCTCCGGGCTCAGCCTGAATTTGGGAACTGAGACGGAACTTTACAGCAATATCTGTCATTATAATTAAACCCGCAACACACCCACCGAGCAGGAAGACGCTCCCGTCCGTCTGTCCTCCCCCTTTTTTTAAAAAAAGAAGAAACCAGCGAAAGCGGCTCAAACTCATAGGCACCTTTCCCCCGCCTCCCCCGAGCCATCGGCACGACGGCAGCCGCACCGGGCGCGGATGCGGGACCATCCCGGAGACTGGCCTCCGGCTGGATGCGGTGCCCCACCCCCACGGGGACGCACANAGCACGGTCACCCCCACCACCCCCTCAAGCCACTGCCGCCCTCTTCCAATAATTTTCTTTAATTAAAGCTCTATGTGCGGCACGTTTCGCGAGGACAGGAATAGCCGCGCATGTGGGGAGGCAGGTCCAAACCGCCGGAGTGGGAATGCAAAAGGGATGGGGGGGCAGGGGGAGCAGAGTCGAGGAGCGGCTTTACCACAGTCCCCACCCCAAGGCCGCCGGGGTTATTTGGGGTGGTGGGTGAAAGTCCCCTCCCCGAAACCTCCGGGAGCGGATGCGGGGGATCCCCCCTGCCCCCGGGGGACACTGCTGCCCGCGGCACCAGCTCTTTCCCCGGAGCGCGGGGGCTTCCCGCGGGCAACAGTTGCAGCGGCGGGATCTCCCCAGGGATGCTCCGTCCGGCGGCGGTGGGGAGACCCCGGAGTGAGGATCCCCCGTGGGCGGGCGTGGGGGGGACACGGGCCGGGCGGCCGGCGGAGCTTCCCCAGCTCCGCACCCCCGACCCAGCCGGGAGAGCTGGTCCGGGCCCGACCTCCCCTCGCAGCTGGGGATAAAGGGCAGCAGGAGCGGCTCCAGCCGAGCCCGGGGACCCCCCACACACACACACCGAGGGGAGAGCGTCCCGCTGACCCCCGCCACCTGCCACGCAGTCCCGTCCCGCCGGAGTCCCAACCTGGGCTGCGGCCGCGAAAAGTTTGGCGACACGGAGCAGCCACCGGGAGCTGCGCGGGGCTCGCCGGGCACCCGGGGCTCCCCGGTCAGCGCCGGCCGCCGCCACGGCGGGGAGACAGCGGGCAGGGGCGGCGGGGGCCGGTGCGAGCGGGAATCGGGCGAGGGGCCAGTGCGGGATGCTCAGCCCCCGGGGTCGGGGCC
>VYZX01006341.1:826476-899217 GCA_013401335.1 Brachypteracias leptosomus
TGGGCACAGTTTGGCTCTGCTGGGATGGGCACGGCTCGGCGGTGCGGGCCGGGAGGAGGTGTGCGGTGCGGTTCGGTTCGGCTTGGCTTGGCCTAGCACAATCCGGTTCGGCTCGGCTCGGTACGGCCCGGCTCGGTTGAGACTGGCTCGCCTGGGCTCGGTGCGACCCGGCTGGGTCCAGCCGCGCTGGCACGGCACGGAGGGATAAGCGGCTTGGCCGGGAAAGCCGGGCTGGCACCGGGGGAGTGTGGGGGGGTGGCATGTGTATGTGTGACACTGTGTGTGTGTGACACTCTGTGTGTGTGTGTGTGACACTGTGTGTGATGCTCTGTGTGACACTTGCATGTTCATGACACTGCATGTGTGTGTGACGCTGTGCGTGGCACTTGCATGTGTAATGCTGCATGTGACAGTGTCTGTGGCACTTGCACGTGTGTGACACTGAGTGTGACACTGTGTGTGTTGCACTCTGTGTGTGTGCACGACACTGACACTGTGTGTGACACCTTGTGAGGGTGAGGGAGGAGTACATTGGGGTGTGTGAAGGTGTGAGTGTGCATGTCGGGGAAATCTGCCTTTCTGTGTGTGTGACACTGTGCTTGTGTGTGGTGACACCCTGGGGGGTGCAGGGATGAACATGTTGGGGTGTGTGGCTCTGTGTTGGGGGTATCTGTGTGATCTCTGTGTGCGTGACAGGCTGGGGAGGCTGCAGGAGCCTGGGTGTGTCTGTATTTATGCACATGTGAGCCCGTGTGAATATCTCTGTGTGTCCCCATGTGTGTATGACAGCCTCTCCCACCCCTTCCACCAAACCTGAACCTCCAGAGGTCAAACTGGGCCCAGCTGGATAGTGCCAGGTGATGCTGAGAGCATGGTGGATGGGGCGAGCCAGCTGGAAGAGCAGGGACAGTGATGGGGTTGGGCCAGGACCCACCCATAGCCCCTCGGGGTTCCCAGCCCCTGTGCTCAGCCCTTCCCAGGCATCCCCCTGTCGCAGATCAACCCTTGCCTGACCCAGAGACTGCCATCCCACCTCCCTGGTTTTGTTAATTTTTTATGCTGTTTTAGCAACACAACACACAACTTTAGGCTGATTAAAGCATGGCTGGCACTGAGACAGCCCCTGGAACTGGAAGGGCTCTTCTCTCTCCCCAGGTGCTGTCATTTGAGGTAAGGACTGGCCAGTGCATTTCTTGTGATGGCCCAAGGTGTCTCCAGCCATCTCCAAAACCACCTCCAAGCCTGTGAGTCCCTTTCGCAGCCCTGTAAGGAGATGGCAGGGGAGGCAGAGAAGGTGGGGTGGGAGAGAAATTTCACTCCTTTCAGTTTAATAGCAACAACACCAACACCATCACAGCCAAAAAACCTGAAGCGTGGAGTAATAGAGCTGGGAGACAGCCTGAGAACAGGCAAGCCATGGCCCCTCTCCAAACAGCAGCTGGCAACCTGGCACAGCGCTCAGCTGCGTTAGACACACAGCCCCAGGGAAGTGCCCATGGAACCACATGAGACACCCCCTCATGATGGAGAGGATCGGGCAGGGAGAAGGGCTCCAGCATCCTCTGTTCCACAGCCCAGATCTGGCCTCTCACCTGCTGAGGAGGCTGTGGGGCTTGGTCTCTGTGTGAACAGGTTGCTCTGGTGTAATTCCATTCCTCTTCCTCTTTCCCTTCCCCACCACCACCTGGGCTCATGTTCTTGAAGCATGGGAGAGCTCTCCCTCCCTGGACCAGGAGCATCCCATTTCTCCCGTGTCCCATGGGGTGCCCTGAAGTCAAAGGAGTTCCTGTTGAAATTGCTTTGAACTAATAAATGAACAGGTAGTGACATGAAATAGGCAGGAGCCACCATGAAGGTGGCTCTGTGGTCAAATGTCTTTCTGGGAAGGCTGGAGATAAGAGGTCCCATCCTTCCTCTGTCTTTGCTGAAGAAGACTCTCGAACCTAGGGTTTGTATCAGGGAGGCTGTCAGGTCTCCCTAGGCAGGGAAAGGACACTGCCAGGGCCCTCCCAGTGCAAGAAGCAGGGTGCCCAGGGTGCAGCCCCCTCCTCAGTGCCACACAGCCCCCAAGACAGCCAGAAATGCTGTGGGTTCATGCCAGCTCTGGAGCTGGAGCTGGCCCCCAGTAGGTGAAAGAATTGCCTGGAGGGGACAAGGATGCCCCTGGTGCTGTGCTCCACTGCAGGTCTTCACCCACAGAGATCAGCAGCAAGGAAAGAGAAGGTTTACAAAAGGCTCCTTGCAAATTTGCTGCCCACTGGAATGCAGCACCCACCTCCCCAGGGTTGCTTTGGGAGAGGTAGACCCCTAAACCTCAAGCCTCACCCATGGATCAAGGAGAGGCTTTAAAGTAGCATCATTCCTACCAGCTGTCAGGCCAACAGAGGGTGGAAAGACTTGGTGCACCAAACAACTTTGCGAACCAAGATAAATTAATAAAAGAAGTACTTCTGACCAAGCTGTTCCAGTTCTTCTGGGAGGAAGTGACGCCAGCCCAGTCTCTGGCCCTATATTTAGTAAAAATCTAAACCAGGCATTGATAATATTATTAAAGACAGGAAGGAGTAAAAGAAGATGTAGCCTTGCTGGGATGACTGATCTATTTACGCGAGATGGCGGGAGGGGTGCTGTGAGAAAGGTGTCTCGGGTCAGGAGAGCCTCTGCAGGCCCTTCCTCTCCATCAGCAGAAGAAGACGTCTGACACAGCAGGTTCATGCAGCCCTAACCCAGTTTAACAAGTGGTACAGGAGGGAGAGGTGGTTAATAAAACATTGGCTGCGTCTCCCAGTGAGGTGGAGGTGGTACAAGAACAAGAAGCTCTTCTGCTGTCTTTTGTAGCACCACCTGGAAGGGAAACGTTGGCCAAGGGACAGAACACTGGCTGGGCAGTACTCTGTTTGCCAGTGCAGAACAGAGAGGTGTTCAGTTAGATAAGGACATCAATGGCTCTGAAACCTGGTGTGACCCTGGGTGAGCAACGTCCCTCCTGGCCTTGCTCAGGATGGGGACTGAGTTGCCCCTTGCGTGGTGCCCACAGCAGCAGGGCTCAACTCTGGATTCACTTTGTGTCACAGTGATTGTGACAACCTGGTGTCCTCCAAGAGGGGAAAATGCTCCCCAAAACAAGGGAGTCCAGAGAGAAAGGTGGCAAAGTGACAGCCTTTGTGCCACCCTACCTTCCCGGGCAAGGGATGGAGGTCTGAGGTCCTTTGCTTCGTTACAATATTCCTCTCTCCCTAAAAGCAATGGCTTCAAGTGTCTTAAAACTCACAAGTGTCCAAACCTCCTCTGGTAGACCTGTAACAGCAACGACTCACTGTGCACAGAGGATGAAAGTCCAGCCAGCCTTGTTCCACCTGGGTCTCCCATGAGGGCTGTGGCTGTAGCTCCCTACTCCTTCTGTGGGCATTTGCAAAACACACCATGACAGGGAGCTCTCACCTGCAAAAAGGAAGAATGGTCCTTTTGGGAAGGGCATCAAGTCCCTACAAGACTGGCTGGTGTCCCCCAGCTTGGAGGGTGAGTAGATCTCCCCCACCACTGAGTCACCATCCAGCAGTACAAGGAGATGCTGCCATGAGGTTCCCAGTGGTGTACCAGCACTGCTGTGAGTGACTTGTCATCCGAGAGATGATTTTTTGCAGCCTGAGATGCTTCTTCATTGTTGTTGTTAAATCCTGTCTAAAAATCATCAGACTAATTAGAAAACAAAAAATGACAATTTATGGGCTGTTAGTGCTGTAAGTGAACTAAGGCCTCATGGTATTTAAAGAATGCTTGGAAAACAACTGTGATATTTACATCTGGGAAAGAGCTACCTGGCTCATGCAGAAGCTGCGTTTCAGAACATTTTTGTTTAACATACTCAGCCTTGGTGATGACAAATATTACTGCACATCATTACCCCAATTTTTCAGGGTGCTAATACCTTATCTACTGCAAATCATGTCTGCCGTAGACTTGTCAGCTTGGATGCATTTTTATAGGTTCTCATTTGTTCTGATTTCCTTTTTAATTTTTGTCTTTGAAACTCTGAAGAAGTCTATTTTAAGTCAGCAGTGGGGACAGGGGACTTCTGCCAGCCCGCCCAGGAGCAGAGTGGTTGAACATCATGAATTGCTCTGCTTAGGGCCTCCCACTTGGAGCTGATGCAGACATCCAGGACTAGTTTGGTCTCTAGATCTACCTTTTCTTGCTGGGCCTCATAGCTAAGGTGATGTTCATGAGGACAGTGGAGTTATCAAATAGACACCTAACTGCTCAACTATGTCTCAAAGCAGAGACACTTCCCTACACCATGTGCAGCTCGTATTGACCACTAAGGTTTGAAAATGAGCTTGAGTTGGTCTTACTCCTCCCTGTTGATGCCAATAACTCTCTCTATACCATGCTTGCATCCCTGTGGAGCATAAAGGATCCTATGGCTTTGAGCTTGGATTCAGTGGAGGAAAGGTTGGGTGTCCTTCACAAAGGCCCCAGGGGATTCATCACACTGTTGATGGGTTTTTTTGGCCCTTCTGGAGACCCTGACGTGCTATTGTAGTGCAGACTACACAGTGCCTTCCACCTGAGGACCTCTACACGAGTAAACAGAGTGAATAATTCACAATGAGTAGTTTCTTTCAAGATTTTTGTCTTTTTTTCCCCTCTCATACACACATTGTCCATGAAGAGAATGAGAAATTCTCCAGTGCATTTGTTCAGTGTTATTCATATCTCTTTGGTGAATAACTCTTGGCTTGCAGGTGCTTTCAAACCAAGGAGTATGCCATCAAATCTTTAAGCTGCAGTTTGGGTCATAGCTCAATAAAACATGCATTTCAAACCACGCATCCCACGGCAATGTCCAACATCTGCTCCACATGCTTAGCCACCTCCAAACATCAGTGGGTGGAGAGAACAGATCTGCCTCTGCCCTTCTTGGCACTGTACATACCCAAGCATATGAGCTCCATTTTTATAAGCAACCACTGATTTGGGAGCCTCATTTAAGACGTTAAAGGCAGGCTGCTGGTACTTAAGATACAGTTTCCTTTGGGGTGGTGAAGGAGGCAAGTCAGTCTGGGTCTGAAGGTCTTCACAGCAAAACCTCTCCTTTGCTGCTGTGCCTTCAGTTCTCCTACATTCCTGGTGTCCATCTGAGAACATCTCCAGCAACCCTTTGCTCGAGGAACCTCATCTTGCAACGCATGAGGGACCTCATCTGTCCCTCAAAAGGCAGAGCTGGTTCAAGGCTCGTCAGTGGCACTGGCCAAACCAAGCAATGCTATTCCAGGGCTGTCATTGAGATGAGACTACTTGGCTTTGCCAAAGTCATCCCTGAATCTGATCCCCAGCAAGAAAGGTTGTCAGGGAGCACAGACCTGTCTTGAAGACATGTAGATGCAGCACAACTTTCTTTTTATTTACAGAACATCAGACTGCACATTCCTTAAGAGCTCTGATTCATCCCTCCCAAACCCTAGAACAAATACTCCAGAATCAGTCTACAGCATGGGGACAAGCTTTGTTCAGTGCTTTGAAAGAGAGCAGGTAAAGTCATTACCCTCACTTTGCATAGCAAAAATGATATGCATAAAGCTGCATAGAACAACCCTGCAAAGCTCAAAGGAAACAAATGGGCGACTTGCACCATGAATTTCAATGGGACTTTGTGCCGCCAGGATAATAGCCAGCGAGACAGTGAAATATTGCACAGAGAGACATTGGGCAGTAAAAACAAGTTCGACTTGCTAATGCGGTGGAATATCCCGCAATATCACACGGGGGGAGATTGCAGAGCAACTGTCTGGGGGCACGTGGAGCAGACCAAGAGATAACGGAGCACACTCGGGCACAGGACACAAATAATTTGGGATGGTGGCCAAGGGGGGTCTTTTAAAGGCAGGGAGTTACCCTGCGGCTCCTTGTTGGAGCTGCCTCCCCTGCCAGCTTGAAGAGCTATTTATCCAGCTTGTCTTGGAGGCAGCACCTGGTTTGCAGGGAGGTCTCCAGCCAATTTTTCACATGGGTTAGCTACAGCCCTCGGAGCACCTGACCTGCTGGAGGCCAGCAGCGGCTGCGGGATGGAGATCTGTAGCCAAGTTTCTTATTATTATTCCCAGCAACTGCCTTCACACTGATTGCTGGCTGCCAAACACAGCCCTGATTCAGGTTCCAGCTGTGCTGTGCTCCTGTCGAGGACAGGTCCCAAGAAGGACAGACAAGGGAGAGTTTGCAGGAGAAGGGGATGGCCCTAGAGAGCCCCCAGCTAAGGCTGCACCATCCATGGCAACATCCCAGCTCCAGGGGAATGATGCCCCAAAGCATGACTGCCTCCTGCGAGCTCCCTGCTCCCCTTGCCATCCTCAGTGGGATGCCCTATGGGTCATGGGCTCCATAAAGCCTCTAAATAGTGGCCAAGGAAAATCATCTTCCCATTTGACACCCAGAGAACAGGAGGCTTCCCCATAGCTGGATAACTCACCCGAGGCTGGAGCAGAGTGAATTAGCATCCTTTAAATTAAAGAGCTTTAAACAGCATCTTCTCCCCAGCTGCCACTATATCCATTTCAATAGTTATAGCAAACACTTTGCAAGCAGACCCAGAGGAAGAGGAAGGAGGAGGGAGAAAGCCAAGACATACAGGACGGGTGATGCTCTCATGTGGTAGGGAGGAGGCCAGGAGATGCCTGTTTGCACCAGGAGCAGTCACTCTGTTACCAAGGCAAAGATGTTAAAGCAAGTGATTCCCTAAGGCACCCTAAACTTTATAGATTGCTGATGGTGAAAGCAGTAAATGAAAGGACACCTTTGAGTGAACACTCGTGTATTAAACAGCCTCGGAGGTTGCTACCATGCAAAACAGAGTATGTCTTTCAAGGCTGCATAACTTCACAGAGGATACAACAGATAACAGCTGCTAGATCCAGACAGGGAAACCTCATCCAGACCTTAAAGCTGCATTTTCAAGATGTCCACAGCAAGGGGAGATGGTAGTGCAATGGTCTGACTGCCACCATGAAGATTGGCTACCGGTTCCTGTGCTTGGCCACCTGGCTATTTAAGGGCCAGTTGTGGTTTGGGCTAAAGGGTGACAGGGAGAAAGAAGAGAACAGCTGGGATGTGTAGGTGAAGCTACAAGACAGGACACAATAGGTCACAGCTGTGGCCACTTAAACTTCTTGGCTCTGAAAAGCAGAAAAAGACTAAGATGGGTAAAAACAGAGGACAAACTGGAAATTCAGATGGGAATCCAGCCTTCCAATACACCAAATCTGCAATTAATGACACCATCTCAGCTTCCTCTCTTATTTTAAGGCTGACTGGGGACCTAGAAGAACAAGAGCATGTTCAGGAAGGAATTTGGAAATGGATCCAGAATGAGTCACGCGGTGCATCTCCTCTCCCCCAGGATCCCAGGAGTGGAGATCTCTGAATCCTTCACCTTCTTTATCTGACTCCAGGCAGGCTGAGCACAGCCTTGAAATAAGAGTGTGGGGAGCAACTCTCCTCCATCCATACCAACCTGCAGCTCCAGGCCTCCAAAGGCAGTGTTGGGGTAATTTCCCTTTTATTGACACGACATTCAGAATAGCACAGCAACGAGGCTGCTGACTCAGAGCTACCCAGGTAAGGAAGGAGCTGCTGGGAAGGCTGCAAAGCCATGAGCAGATCCCACGATGAGACCTGGCCGTGCAGTGACTGCACCACCCAAAATAGCATTCGTCTCCACTGAGACTCACAAGCCCCATGGGAAGGGAAGGACCTGCTATTCAGTGATGCCGTCAGATCCCGGGGGAATATTTTGCTCAGAGAATGGGAGTTTGGAGGATTTCTGCAGCTTCCCCTCCCCATCTCAATTTACCTTGCCAAATTAAAAGCAGTGTGGGCTGGAAACGATGTTAAAAGGAAAAAGGAGACAGAAAAATCATGCTGAGCGTATTGTTCTGGATAAATAAGACATAGGCGTGTTGCGGAAAGTAACTAAACCCAACCCACAAATGGTCTTCTCCTGCCAGGAAGATGTGACAAAAATAATTACTCGGGCTATACATAATTATTGTGCTGCTTTGAGCAGCCGCCTGCCCTTGGCACAGTTAAGGGAGCCTTCACCTGATACTGGTTAATGACGTTAACCATTAGCCCATTAATGTCCTGACCCACTAAAAGGACCGTGATGTAGCCAGGCATGCGCCCCTATGTCCACCCACCCCAAGGAGGGAGCACCATGTGCCCGTTGCAGGAGAAATGCTCCTAGTTGCCATTCCCAGTTATACCAGTGCCTGGAGATGAATGGACCCCAGTACAATCCTGCATCAAGATCTCCACTCAGGGGATGCTGGTTGACACTGGCAGGGCCAGGTTGGCCCCACAGATGCCAGTGATGGTTTGTGGTCCTCAGGGGAAGTAGGATCCATGCTGAAAAACACAGAATTGGCCTGGTGATGAAAAAAAACAGGGAAGAGGTAATGAAATCACTTTTTTTCTCCTCCAGGTGGAGAAAGCTCCAAATTCCTCCAGTTTTGATCCAGCTGCCAGAAAGGGACCTGTTCCACAGTTCACTTGGGGAAACCACCGTGGGATAAATTAAATGTTCTTCAATTAATTCTCTCAAAGGAAGACATAAGTTTGACAACCAGCTGTCAAATGCTCTGCAGCTAAAATATCAACAGAGTATGACAGACGCGAGATGGACAAAGCCTCTGAGGTTTCCTTCTATTGATTGGGAAGTCTCTGTTTCTTACCTTATTATCTTTCAAGCTAAACTGATACAAGCTGAACAATCAGGAAATCGAATAGCATCAGTGGCAGAGACCATCCTCTCCCCAGCAGCTGACAGCGAGGAATACCTGAGAAGATCCATCACTTGGGCACAGTGGGATCTAACAGAGCATTTAATCCCATCCCACACAACCCATTCAGTCGGAGGTGATGGAGATCCCAACATCTTGTATCTTCTACAGGTTTACCTGGCAATGATCTAACGTTTGGGTCACGTGGAGCCAGGTCGCAGATTGATAATCTCATACTTGAAGATCACAGGCTATGAAAATGATTGTTGTGCTGGCTGGAATAAATTATGCAAAGCAATGCGTTATCTGGGAGCCTGCAACGCGCCCGCACCCGCACACACACACACTCCGGTGATCTATCGCTCTCCATGCAGATGTTCTGCTGCAAAGACACTTTAATTAATACATTGAAAATACGTTTCCTGCCTTGTCTGAGCCGGAGATGAGCAGGGAAATGACGCCGAGTGGGGGAAAAGCCCCCACTGCAAAAGAAATAATGAAGGGAAGTGCAGTGACTTTAACCCAGCCAGAACTAAATGGTGTCTGAACTAGGGCCCGGTTGTGCTTGAGCTGGTGTTGGTGGGAGAGCGAGCAGCAGGGATTGAAGATACTCTCCTGAAGGCACCACAGGGCTGTAGCACAGCTTCTCAATACTTACTACCCCTATTTCTCCTGCTGAGGACATCCCTGCACCCACTCTCCATCCCTGGCATCCCTGCTACCTCCAAAGGCAGTGCCAAGGAGGACCCAGGCTAAGGCTCAGAGTCACTGTTCAAAGCAGAAACCAAACCCAATGCATGAAAACGTGGCTCTTCCAGAAGGGCCACTAAAATGAAAAAGCCCAGTCAAGACACCATCCACACCAGAAACATCTGGATATAAATCCCACCTGTCCAGCCAAGAGAAATAATTCAAGAAAGCAACTTCCATCCCTCAGTGCAAACTGGTTGGACATTTGTCTTAACTGGGAAAGGGATTTTTGCCTTTCATGCTTTTCTCCTTTTTAATTTTATTTTTACTGGCTTTCCTGCCTCACCCATGAGACTCTCCCATACAGACCAGCCAAGGACCATAGAGTTAGCAGTAAATGAAAATGTGCAATGATTGCCCAGCTGTCCTCAGTGCCTGCCCTGAGAGGTGCAGCCCTGTGCTCCCATGAGCTGTCTCTCCTCTCTGCTGCTGCAGGTGTTAGAGGTGGCCTCATCCATCACATCACAAATAGGAGGCTTAAATCACTCCACTAGAAGGTGGTTGAAAAGACCCACAAAAGGATACAAGAGGAGCAGCAGGTCAGCAAGGCATAGACCAAAGAGCAGTGCTAACTCAGGTTTGCATCCTGATGGCTCAAAATCCTGTTGGGAAGAGAGGGCAGAGGGAGGTGGGGAGTTGGGGCAGGAGGAAGGATGAGCCAGACAGAGGTGCCTCCCCAGAGGTGGCACATTCATAGGGACACCACTCCACAAGCTTGTCCTGCTCAGCTCACAGCAATGAGGTTGTCGCCACCATCTGACACGTCTTATAAAGTGACACTTGGCCATGGCTCGGGATTAATCCTGGGTGGGAGAGTGGGAACTCTGGGGAGTGGGATGTGCCTGCAAAGACACCTTGTGCCAGGAGCTGAGCAGGGACTGATGAAAGGAGACAAATTACCACCCCTAGATCTGTCCTCGCCAAGGGGATACACAGGAAGATCAGTGTGTGGGAGGCAGCCCAGCCGGGCACCTCCATCAAGCTCCATTGTAACTCATGGAGAGCAATAACCAAACCCCCCCCTGGAATCTAATCAGCACAGAGGGCTCCGGCCTCAAGCAGGGAGAAACCCAGATATATTCCCTGGAGAAAAGAGATGTGAAATTAGCCTTGCCAGGCTAGGGAGTGCTTTTAAATTGCAGCAGAAGTGTTTGAGAGATAGCTCTGCTCTCCACAGGAGCTTCTCCCCATCCTTGGGATTTAAGCCTGTTAATAGCGGAGTATGATGATATTATCTGTTTGTATTGCACTTTTTATCACAAACGGTTCCCAAAGTGATTTGCTATCATGCCTTCTGAGAGCTGCTGAAACATAGGCCTTCTTGGGAAGCAGCAGCAGAGCACTTCCCCACTTACAGGTGGGGAAAGGGGGAATTTGGACCAAGAAAACCATGTCTTTGATTCCTCAGACCCTCACAAACCAGCAAGGATGTGGAATCTATGGTCCTACCCAAAAGATCTGTGTACAAGGAAGTCCACTCTGTCTATCTAGTTTGGTGGGATGAAAGAGCAAACTCTGACCTTGGCCAGGTTTGGACCAGAGGCTCCAGCTTCAAGCCTGACCCATCCCTCACTGCTCTGCACTGGACCCACATTCCCCACAGAGAACACAGCCTGTGTTCACCCTGCCTGCCAGGCCTGAGCCACCATCCCTGGTCCTCATGCAAGAACATGTGGAAGTGCATTTCTCCAGCCTTCCTTGTGGAAAGACACTCACACAGCAAAACCTGGGGTTAGTTCTGTAACCTCTGCTCAAAAAACTGCTTGACCCGCCAAGATTAGATCATGGACATGAGGAAGGTGGTGTTGGAGGGAAAAGGAGATGAAAGGTGGAGGGGCAGGGGAGCAGCAGGAGAGGAGGAGTGAGCATAGGACAGGAAAAGCAAGGGGAAGATCTACCCTTGGTGAGGAATGGCCATGAAGGGGGGGAGAGGGAGAGACTCATTGCAGCCACGCAGTCCCTGCTGCCTGTAGCCCCAGAGGGTGCATGTGAGATCTCTCCTCGAGGATTTCTTCCCCTGCAAAAGCTGCAGACAAGATCTCAGCAGCTGATAGCAGTGGCAGCGGGAGAAAATGAAGGGAACAACCTTTGCCAGGTGGGGAAACGCCACGTTTCTCACCCTCCTACTGACTCTGAGAGGCTCAGGTGTTGGCATCTGTTCTCCAACTCCCAGCCCAGAAAAGGAAGGATCAATGGGATTACAGAGCTCTGACAGAAAACAGAAGCTTGCTACTGTGTTTAGACACAAAATTGAGCAGCTTTCTCCAAAAGCAACTGATGGAAGAGTCCAAACCCTGCAGCCTCCAGGCCAAAACCCAAATAATCTCTCCCACCCGGGACCAGAGCCCCCGACCCTGCAGAATTAACCCAGGCTGCCCCAGCCTCCCCTCTGCCCCTTGCATGGGGAAACCAGGAGCCCTCAGGCAGCTCCCTGTGCCACCGCTGCCACTCAAGGTTTGGCAGTCCTCCAGCTCCATGCCACCATCCCTTGCGTGCCAGTGAGGGCAGACAGTGCCTGACACCACACAGTTGTCACAGGATGAGAGCCAACAAGTGATGGTCCCACAAACCCCAGGGCCTACATGGGGGAGGTCAATGGTGCAGGCAACCATCCCCAGGAGCATCATTGTGGCTTTGCTCAGGCTGAACCCCGGGGCTATGGGTGAGGGTGGTTGTGTGTGAAGCAAAGGCAGGACCAGCTTCTGCTGGAACCACCTGGACAGCCAGGCTGGAGGACTGCAGTTTACTCACCTGCAGGCATCACATAATTAGGACAAGTATTTGTGTGTGTTTTCCTTTGATGCAGGAAGGTGGGCAGATACTTTGCAGAACCATTTCCTTCCCCAAAAGCCAAGTGCAGATGCTGTGTCCGATTCTTCCTCTGACAGCCACGTTTTAATCAGAGGTCCTGGGCATGGGCAGACAGACCTCAAGAAGCTCTGTGGAGAGGCGAGAGCCTGCAGCTCCGTGCTGGGAATATCAGTGGAGACACAAAGCCATTTCACTCACAGCTACAGTGTCGCCTGATTGACACCCTGTAATAAAGAGATTCGCCACATAATTACCATGCACTTGGGATGCAGCACCAGTATTCTTTCCTAACCCAGTGACAGCTTTAAACAGTAGTTAAAGTATATGTTTATATTAATGTCTTTAGTTATTTTTTGTGTATTTAACAGAAAAGGCTTCCTTGAAAAAGCAATACAGTAAACAACAGCTCAGGTGTCTTCTGGAGACATCTCTACCTCTACTTTTAGATGAGCTGTTGAAGGAAACGGGAGGGGAAGGATCTGAGCCGAGATTAAACAAGGAGCAGTTTGATTTGACAGTAACAAGGGGTGTGGAATCAGGCACTGCTGTTTGGAGCCTCTCACCACTATGGGGTAAACACAGGAGTAAGAAAAAAGTCTCTTCCATGCTTTAGTGTCCTGTCAAGGCAGCAAGGACATGCCACGTCTTGACAGGTGACATGCTGTTGGTAGCTAAAACCTGACCTCTGTTAGTGCACCTACAGCTGGGTACAGCCAGGACAGGAGCACAAGTCTCATCATATTCAGGTACCTATCCTAGCCTTGCCAGAGAAGATGATAAACTAGGCTTATAACAAATGAGAGAAAGAGCTTGGCATTTACTGGTAGAGAGAAACAATAATAGATGATGTGTTTTATTAAGAAATATTACCTAGAAAGATTATTTCTATTCTAAGGGCCTCCAACAGCCAGCAATGTAATAAGGAGGAAAAAGAAGAAGGGAAGGGGAAAATTAGAATAATGAAGCTGATCAAATAAAAGCACACGCATATATATGCCTTAAGTCAATAACACCTAGACACTGCGGTTGGATTTGTGTTTTTCTGCAATGAAAGAAAGGCCACGTTTCATAAACTGGTACAAATTATCTTGGAATCAAAATTAAAATGGATACAAAAAAGGTGGTGAAATATTTTCAGTCAGGAGTGGGAACATGGGTCCTTCCATCACTGTCACAGGAAAGTTACAGCTCCAGCGGATGCGCAGAGCTCAGCCCCAGGGCCTCCTGCTCTACTGCAAGGGTTTGGGTTGGTATCAGGAGCCCTGAGAGATCCTGTGCTCTCCTCTCCAGCCTCCACATGTCTCCAAACCTGCCTGGGTACCATCTGTGGCTGGGCACAGCAGTGCGGGGCAGAGGCAGGCTGCCTTCCACTCCATGCATTTTAAAGGCTCATTTGGGAGCTGGGGGAAATCCAGCTCCCAGCCTTCATGAGACTCCTTGGCCCCGCTCCTCAACCTCCCACCATCACCAGCAAGCCTTTGTAAATCAGAAACACCATTTCTTTTCTTCCAGAAGCATGATCCTGCCTAAGAGCTCCTCCTCCCACAGATATGCGAAGCACAGATGCAGCTGGAGCCATCAGAGATGCTTTGTACCAGCTCTGCTCTTCCCACCAGCTCTGACAAAGAACCAATCAGTACAAAGCCCTTGAAGGTAACACCATCACAGCCATGCTGGGACCTCACTAACAGTACTGACAGAGGGTTTCTCTGAATATTTCCAGCAGCTGGCCACTGTCCTGTTACACCATGCTCTTGGAGGTACTGATGTGGTGGCTTCAGTCCTCTTTGTGAGCCTAGTACAGCTTCTTGCGGTGTCCCTACATGCCATGGGGGTAACACACCACCTGGGAATACTCCTCTGTCTCCTACTTTGACTTACATCCACTTCTTGCTGTGACACCACGATGGACACTACAGACCCATCCCAGGGCTGGGTTGCATCTCCGCAGTGGTAGTCACCCATCATTAACCAGGTGACTCAGGCATTTTTTCTGAGCTGCTCTTCAGTTCCCAGCTGGCAGCAGAAGTTCTTGTCATCTGCCCTTATGTGTGCGACCTTGCACTGCTGGCACTCTTAGATTTAATCACTTCTACTCGTGTTGAGATCACCCAGGTCTCCTGGTATGACATTATATGCCTCTGTATTGAGGATTCTTCCCAGCATTCAGTCTCCAGAGCATTCCATTAGCATAAGACTAATTTTTATACCAAGGTCATTAATTAAAACATATGAGGAAAACATTGTAATTCCTGAAACCTGTCCTGGAGAAACTTGGTGAACTGTCAGCCCTTTGCTCAGTGCTTCCCTGCTCCACATTGCCCCACCCACCACTCCCAGGACATGAGAGAGGTGTGGCAGCCAGGCCGTGAAACTGCCCAAGAAGTGAATTTGGGGGTAATAATGGAAAAAGATGACACAGCTTAGGGAAGAGCCTGGTCTGCATACACACATCTGGAAAGGATGACCTAACTCTGAAGTGTGCATCTCAGCAGCCTTGTCTCCGTGGGGAAGAGAGGAACAAGCAGATGCTCTCAGGGACAGACCAAAGCCGTCTGTTGTCTCAGTGATGGTCCACTCCCACCTCCTGCTGGTCACTGCCCTCTCAGGAGGTGGAAACCTGCCTGGATTTAAAGGTCTGAATCAGAATTTGCTTGGGAAACACCCTGAAACCTTCCTCTTTGCGCACACAGTCATGCCTGCACTCCACAGCAGGATCCTCAGCCCACTCCTGGAGCACCACAAACCTGTCCCAGCAGATTTTACCAGGAAAAGGATCAGCATTACAGCACTGCCACATCCCAGAGGGATGTCACTGTTAGCACTTGCTGGATGGGGATCACCAAAGTTAGTATCTGTGTGCATAGCAAAAAGGAGGCCTGCAAGAGAGGATGCTGAAGTGCCAGGGACAGAAAGAGAAGGTCCTCAATGGATGGAGGAAGCCACGGTATCCATGAGGAGCCGTCCCAGAGCTCAGCTGATGGGAAGGGCAGTGCACACATCCTCGTGGCCCAAAGTCTCCTTAACTCTTCCCTCTGGCTGAGTGGCAGGCAAGAAGTAACCTCGGTGATTGCATTTCTTTGTATGACCCCATCTAAAACTTTCAGCATCAGATAAACAACTCCCAAGGGTCAATTAACATGTCTTGAGATGATTAGAGTCTGACACTGATGAAACCCAGCAGTAATTAGCAAATTAAAAAAAAAAACAACCCTTTTGATTAGTACTCAGCATAATTCCCTCCAATTATTCAAAGTTCATGACTACAGGGGGTGGAATATCTCCAGGAATATTTATTTATATCCCTATTTTTTTCCAATCAACTTTGTGAATCTAGTTAATCATCAGCACTTGAACTTGTTAACTTGGAGAGTTTCAGAGCTGTCACTCTGTCTGATTGCTGGAGACAGCCTGGGGAAGAGTTTGGGGAGCACAGAGAATCCAAATACCTGTCTCAGGCAAAGAAAAAGCAATAAAAAAACAAGAAGAAAGGGGGAAAAAAAAAATCACAACTCACTGCAGCAGCAGAGAAAGTAAAAATACAGTGTTCTCCCTCTCTTTGTTTAGAGGCACAGCTTGGTGCTGGCATGTTTTGCATCAGCCTGTCAGACGGTGCTTTGCCAAGGCAGGCAACACACCTCCTTCTGCACACGGACAAAATCCTCTCTGAAACGATGCTCATGCCCACGAAGCCCAAATACCTGGGCAGGAGCAGCCCAGGCAGCCAAACTTTCCCTGAAGACATGCTCCATGGTGATGCATGCAAAGAATGACTGTAAACTTTCAAGCTCCTTGGCTGCAGGTGCAGTAAACCAGTCCCCCAGCCAGCCCCACACTGTGACTGGGGCAGGGCTGACCTGCCCACCATCCATGGGAAGCAAGGGCAAGCCACAAAAAAGCCAGAATTGCTCTGGAAGTCGTTGTTGCCTGCAGGGAAGCTTTGCTAAAGCATTTCATGCCTGTCTTTAGATGGTATGAGAACAGTTTTCCTGCCCTAAATCCTCCCACATCCTTTCCAGCAGGAGGGGACCAGAGACCACAAAACCTCTCCTTTCCTAGCCATCCCCAAAGCTGCCCCAGCAACCAGTGCTCCTGGCTGTTTGAACATGGAGATGGGGTGGGGGCCAGCATCCCCACACTGCTGTCAGGGGAGGGTGCATGTGTGACCCCATCCCATGACCCCATCCACTCCAGAACTACCGCTGTCTCCTTGCTGTCGTAGATGCCTCCAGACCTAGAGGGCAGGTAGATGAATAGGGAACCAGAGACACCACCACCTCAAAGGATCGAGGTGGTCAGAGCACCATGGGGCTTCATTAGGAAAATGATGCAATGTAGTCAGTGCAAACCTTTTGGATTCTCACTTTGCTGAGAGGACAGTCACCCTCTCCTCTCCTGACACAAGGCTTCAGCAGCCCCATCTCCACTGGTTCTTGCCTCCTGCAAGCCACTTTGCTTGGGTAGAGACACTGTCCATCCTGGTGGCACCCAGGAACTGCCTTTGCTGACCCACATGGGCAAGCGCCAGGGGCATAGAGATGTGACCACCATGGAGAGTGGGCTTGCCAGGCTCTGAGCCACAACTCCTCCACCCTCTGCTTCATTAAAATGTTCTTCCCTGCCTGAGCGAGCCCTGAGGGATGGAGAAGACTAGTCCCAGATAGGAAGACATACGCTTAAACCTTTCAAAGCCATTTTTCATTGGACTTTTCTATATTCATCACTGCAGACTAACAGAGATTTTAGATGATTTTTTTTTTAATTTAATCCTATCCAGCGAGAGCCCTCTAGGGAGCTCCTAACCCTGCTTTAATAACATGCTCATTAGCAAGGTTATTCAGGGAGTGGTTTCTATTTGACACTCCAGCATCTTTCCAATTAATGTTGCTTTAAAACAAGTAAACCTTAAAAAAGAGAGAATATCAAACAGCTCAGAGTCAGCACTGCGGGAAGCCAGCAATTTCCTCTGGATTTTCATCTCCTTTCTCTCCAAAATTTGGTTCTTAGTATCTCAGACATTTGCTAAGACAGGACTAAATTAAAAGACTACAAGGCCCTGCCATGATGGTAACTCAGGGACATCAAACCAGCTGCCAGCACACCAAGTGGGACACCAAGGGTGGCTCTGTTGAGCTGGATTAGGTCCTGCATGAAGCACACTCTGGGTCACACATGTGCAAGGTTGTACCAATGCACATAGGCAAACCCATGGACCAAGGGATAACAGGACACTTCTTGCCATCTCTGCAAATGGAAATCTCTCCATCAGCTCAACTCCTTCCAGCAGGAGAGGCCTTTCCCTTGGTCTCTCACTTGAGTGTGGCAGCATTTGTGCACGGCAGCATGGGCTGCTGCAGCAGCCAGCAGGATCCTGGGTAGAGGGGCTGTGTGAGTGAAGGGATACAAAAAGGGACACAAAACTCCTCTGATATCTCCCCAGGTGACCTGGCTTACCTATATATTTACAGATTGATTTTTCTCTTCAGCTCAGTTATTCCATAATGGGACGGTCCAAGGCCTGAAAGAGCTCAGAAATGAGCTATAAGCTCATCCTATCACTTCACATGTGATATTTTTCAGGCATGTGCCTCAGTTTCCCTTCCATGAAGGCAAGCTCTGGACGCACATCCCATGGTCAGGTGCTGATGCCTCTTGGGAACCAAGAAGAGGGAGAGCCTTTCACAGCAGGGGAAGCATTGCAACATCAGGACATGAGTTACTGAAAGTAGTTTCAAAACATGCTCAATTTGCCCACGATAAGCAGGACTGAAGCACTTCCTTTGCTGCTCACCACTTCCCCTGCTGCAGTAACAGGAGCTATTAATGTCATTTTAGATGTAGAGAATTGAAATCTGGGTCGGAAGCGGGGAGAGCAGAGGCACGCATGGTGCACAGCCCACTGCAAAGAAATACCACCCTTGGCACGTCAGTAGCTGCAAAGGGAGCATGACAGGGACAAATTCTGCACTGTGGGAGAGCCAGCACTGCTCCACTGACCAAAGAGAGATGCAGCAGTTTGTACCCTGGCTGAGCTTGGCCCTGCAGGGCTGAGAACAGAAATGAAATCAAAGCAGCAAAACAGCAAGAGAACCGATGAGGGCTAAGTGTGCTGCCAGCTCTCTTCTTCCTCAGACCAACACCAAACTCAGCAACTTCCCCTCAGCATACCTTCATCTTTTATTCTTCATCTGTTTGCTCTTCTCTGTCTCAAATCAGCCAAGGGGGAACACAGCACTGAGAGAGAGCTCAGCAAGCTGACCCCAACAGGAACTCTCTTCAGACTGATCAGCTCCTGGTTGATTCTCTAGCCTCACCCACCACCCCAACCATGATTACCTGAGAGAAGGTAGGGTCTCACACAGGTGGGCCAGGTTCTGCCTCTGGGGCCTTGGGGAACAACTTGGGAAACAAAACATGTTGCTGGGTTGTGACTTATCCATAGGTCAACTCCAACTCAGGGCACACAGCCCAGGCTCCAGCACTTCACTAAGACGCTGTGAATTCCTAGAGCTGGTAACAATACCAAGAAGAGATCTGCACAGGGCTTCCCTCTGCGTTGTCCTGAAGTCATTCCCCACGATTTGGACTGAAATAAGTGGATAACTGTGTTGCCTGCCACAGCTCTGCCTGTGAAGCAGGGAATAATGTCAGCATCTCCCGGTTGTGTGAACAGCTAAACTCTGAGTAAGTCTGCTGGCATCCTCCGCTCCCTATTATCCCAAATCCCCCTTAGGCTCTTCTCTTTGCCTTCCCTAGTCTTAGGCAGAATTTTGGCTCTTTCCTTGTTAATTAAATGACAGCTGTCTGCAGCCAGAGCTTGAATTACACCTGCCTAAAGCGACCGACAGTGATTGGAATTGTTGTATCATTTTGATTTCAAAGATTCCCACGCAAGTCAAAACAAGCAGGGAGTGCAGGCATATGCTGAGAGCTTTCACCCGGGCTCTGAGATGGTTTCCCTTCTGCTGACACCCGCCCAAGGCCTATCCCAGGCTCTTCTTTGTAAGAGTTTAAGAGCAAGGCTGAGCAGAATGATTTTTTTTTTTCCCTCCTTGGGCTGTGGCTCCTTGCAATGGTTTGTAGAGGGAGCAGAAGATGCTGACTCTGGCCAGAGCTGTTTGTGGGACCCGAGGTAGTGCTAGAGATGAGGCATAGCCCACGTGCATCCAGCTCCACAGTTTCAGGATTATTTCTTTACATCAGTCTTGCGGCAGCTGGTGTTTCCCCAGCTTGTTTTATGGCTGTGTTGGAAGAAGAAAAGCCAATGAAAGGGATATAGCTGAAACAGGGCAAGTTAGAAGCAGGCACATAAAGATGAAAGAGTATGGATCAGTGAGGCTATATGGAAGCTCTCCCCAGCAAGCACTGTGCCAGGATTTCCCCAGGGATTGCCCACTCCTCTCCATGCTGCACTGCGGTGCTGATGCTGGGACTTCTCTGCAGTTGCTCTTCACTCCTGCATAAAGTCTTGATCATACACAAAGCAAATGGGATGCTCAAGACTTCCCAGTATGTTGGGAAAACTCTGTCCCAGTTTGATACAGGCAGAGTTCATGGGTGGCCATGATGGCACAGCTACATTGGGAGTGCTGGGAGAGGATCTGTGACCAGCCTGGGGACAGGAGGGTCAGGCATCAGCTGAACCCTTGATCCCCCACTTCCACCAGTTCTCCCATCGAACCAGGCACAATGTTTTCAGTAAATCTCAAACCAGCCAGTAAATGGACAATGCAAGAAGCAAAATCATTGATGAAATGAGGCTGAATTTGGAAAAACTGCAATGAAAATCCCTGTGGGAGGCAGGCAGAGGGAAAATGAATCTGTAAATGTAACTTGTAAAGGAAACTTTCCACTGTGGTTTCAAAGAGCAGTTTTCTTTAAGACCAGAACAGAGGCAGGGAGAAGGCAGGAAAAGTTTTTGACAGGTCGAATAACCTAAAGCAAAACATTTCAATCCAGGCCCAGTGAGACAGCTGGGATCCCCAGCTGAAAGACAAAGTGAGGGATGGGGGGACCTGTACCAAATTTTTTCCCCCTGATTTACTGTATCAGACACCAGCCCGAAGCCCTCTGACTCACCAGCTCTGCTCTCCAGCCATGCCACCAGCACCCACAGGACACTGTTGGGGGAAGGTCTCCCTCCTCCTCAGTCCTGCTACGGTGTCATCACTTGGTGATTGCGATGTCCCTCGCTGTTGCCACAGAAACAGCCATGATGTCATCCCCGCAGATGAGGAGGTAGCGCAGGAGCTCCTGGGAAGGGCAGAGAGGTCACACAGGATCGAGTCCTCCCTGTGCTGAAGCCCAGGCACCCCAGCCCCGGGCATGCAGAGGTGTGCTGGGAAAGGCAAGAGCTGCAGGAGGAGAGGTGATCAGCTTTATGTCCTCAGAAAGCACATTTTAAGCTTTCCATACTGAAAAGTCACATTTTGTGGAGGTCTGGAATAGATTCTTCAATGTATTGGTTTGGAGCAATAATGACATCCAGTGGCTGGTTAGCTTAGTCCTCAAGGGGAATCGTATGTGAGCGTCCCTTGTCCTGTCCCTGCTCAAGGGTGTTAAAGTGGGACAGGCTGGAGCAGACAGAGCTGTCTGCAGGTCACCCCAGGCTTCTCTCGCACCTGGAAGGAACAGCACTAGGACAAGCCCTACGGCTGCTCCGGCAGCTAGAGAACTGCTCCCAGGACACGCTGCCACTGAATCCTCCCCAGCAAGCCTCAAGCTTGCTGCTTTTGAAGTTAAAAACCTCTCGATCTCAGGGAGGGAGCAGAATGAGAGCCAAGGGCTCTGCTTCTTCTGGCCGCCCCGGGCATACCCCAGGCTGGCTGGAGGAGCACACATGGTGAACGCCAGATCTAGAGAAGAGAGTCAGGCAGAGTGGGCACTGTACGTTGACACAATCTGTGGCATGGAGTGACAAGAGCTGAGACATCTGAGGCCAGGCTGAGCTCTTTCTGTGCCCAGAGAAAGCAGGGAACCTCGAAACACTAGGATATCATGACGGGGTACATGGGCCATAGGACGCTGACACAGACTAACTTGGTGGAGTGTTGCTGTGCCCATGCCAAGGGTGACACCCCCCACTGTGTCCCACGGCTTTCTCAGCAACTGCCCTGAAAGGCACATACACCATGGAGAAGGGGACAATGTCTAGGGCACATCTCAACTCCAGCAACCTCAGCATAGGAGAAGCACTTCTCTCTGCACGGTAGACATCTCCTTGGTGTCAGGGGGATGGTCTGGACTCAGTATCTCCTCCCAGCCATGCTGTCCCTCCACCAGTCCTATCCAGGCTGCGTGTGTGGTATTTGCAGAAGCAGTGGCTGGACATCCTCTTGGCAGCCCTCCTCCTGCAAGGTCAGGCTCCTGAGCAGGCACAAAGCCAACCCAAGAAGCACAAGCAGCATCTCAGGGCCTTTGGCAAGACACAGGGAGTTCTTGTCCCTTTTGCCCAAACCAGGGGCTGGGACAGCTCCTTTTGGGGATCTGAGGCACAGCACATCAGCAGGATTTACATGGGATGAAGTGAGACTTGGCATCTGGGGCTCAGACACCACAATGGCTTCATCACATCCCTTGATGACAGCAAAGGCAGGAGAATGATTTATTTGAAGCCAGAGCCCAGCTGTTGGGTCTTTAAGGTCTCCGAATGCATCCCTTGCAGAAAGCTAGGTTGGCAAAGCCTGTCAGGAGTGGTTTCTCTGCTCACCCCTGCCAATGATTACTGGGTCAGGCAGAGGTTTCACTCTGGAGCTGATGGCTTTACATGCATGGATGTCCCCGGTTTCCCTCAAGGCTTCAGCAGCAAACCCAGCTCAGCTCACGTGCGCCTGCCCAGACCCTGAGCAAGTCACTGAGACGTAAAGAACAGAGTTACACAAGCGGAGCAGCGAGCGCTTGTGCCTCTGCCCCAGCAGCTCGAAGATGGGCTGAGCTGGCAGAGGGGCTGGCAGAGGCTGAGCTGGCAGAGACTGGGCTGGCAGCGCTGCCAGCTGTGGCCGAGCATCCCACAGGGGTTGGGCTTGACACAAGGGCTCTGGCACCTCACATCACTGCCGGACTGGACTAGACAATTGGGATTGATGTGGGTGCAGGCCACGGTCACGGCACGGTCTCAGGAGCCTCTCAGCCCTTGGCAGCGGCCATGAAGTTCTCCCTCGCGTGTGCTGTGATAACAGTGTGAGGTTTGCTCCACGTCTGCTTCTCATCTGCCTCTCATCTCAGCTGTAGCTGCATCTCAGGAAGAGCCACCTTTGCCCTGGATTAGCAGATGGAGCCATTCATCTCAAAGGAGCCAGGGGGAAGCTAAAGTCGATTAAGCCAGGGGTGCTAAACGCAGAGAGTCAACAGGCATCTCTCACTGTCCTGGAAGATGCAAAAATCCATGAACAGTCAAGGACCCAGAAGATTAGCTGATTTAAGGAATTACCACTTTAAAATGCCACCTTAAAAGTAAGGTCACCACCTTATTGCATGATCTGTGCTCTCCACAGTGGTTTACATTTCCTCAGCACCGATCGCACGGGTTGCTATCACAGCCTACAAGCTCCCATACACCTTCATTTCTGTGAGCTGGATGCTGTGATGGCCTTGCTCACACTCCTCACTCCTTGGAGAGGGTCACTGCAGGTGTCCTGGCACCCAAGCACAACTGCAGGGGGAAAATGTCTCCTACCACTGCTGTTAGCAGGACAAGTCCAGAGTTTAACAGTTGTACCAGTCTCAAAACTGCCTCTCTCCAGCTCACAGGGGAAAGGGACTCTACCAACATGGTGCTTCTCTGCTGGCTGTTTCACCCAGGTAATGAATGAACAGGCTTCTTGTTCTTTTCTGCTCTTAAAATGAATAGCAAGTGCTCAGAGTCATGTCTGCACAGGAGATGCACTGTAGAGTCCAATGTGTCTCACTCCTGCTGTTTCTGACAGCCGACAAGTGTTTCAGCAATGCCAGAAGAGGAGAAGCCCTGAGGCTCCCCCCTTGAAGTGCCATGTGTCGGTGTGACAAGGAAACCTCTGCGGAAGCAAGGCAGAGATCAGCCACAGCTGGTCCAGGCATTACCTTGGCCAACACATCAACTGGTTGGGATGCCTTCATCTCCACAGAGCCTTGGCCAGACACTGTCTGGGCCCAGGAGCCTGGTGGTCTCAGCCAGCTCTTCTTGGCCAGCTGCTGGTGCATGGAGAGCAGGAGGCAATCCAGGACCAGCCCTGCCACAGAGGTTTCTCCAGCGAGGAGCAGAAGAAAGAGATTGTTGCACAAGTGCGGGGAAAAACTCCTCAAATGTTTGCCAGGGATTTTTTCTGGGGCAGATGTGAGGGACAGGCAGCCTTCGGGAGTGTGCAGCACGGCGTGAAGGCAGGGAGGCAGGACACAGGTCTGACCCCAGTAGTGCATGGCCGCAGGCTATGCTGTCAGCTGCTTTGCAATCTCATTTCATACAAATGCTGTCTTCCCTGCCTTCAGTTCATTGCTGTTGCTCATTTCTGGTCTGTGGGGAAGGGAAGGAAGGGGAAAGAAAAGGAAGGGAAGGGAGAAAAGGGAAAAAAGAAAAAATGAAAGAAAAAGAAAAAAGGAAAAAAGAAAGAAAAAAGAGAAAAGAGAAAAGCTATTGCAACATCAAAGGACCCTTCCAGCACAACATTTAATAGGCTTTCTCCTGTTATATTAGCACTAGACAATCAAACTGTTCAGCACAAGGTTATTTCCCTCTAGGATATAGCGGTGACTTAGCGAACGCTTAAGGAGATCTAACAGACATGTTATTGCATTCCTGAAGGCTGAGGGATCACCAACAACCCATGCTGGTCTCTAATTGCCTTTGCACTGCTGGGCATGCTGGGTTTGGAATGAGACAAACCAGAGCTCTCAGCTGAGGGAGGTGACCCCAACCCTGCCTTTGCTCCAGGGAGGAAGGGACCCCATTCCCGGGCCAGCCTCTGATATTTGGTGTTCCTCTCCCAGCTCACCTGTGCAGACCCATGGCTCTGCTGGGCTTCCCAGCATGTTGCTGCCAGCTGCCATTGAACAGCTGCCACCTCGCCCCCCTGAGAGGTCTGCTTCCTAATGCCGGCATCAAATCCTCCATCACTTCACCAAGTGCTGCAGGAACCAACACATCCGTGGATTACCTGCAGCAGCCCCTCCTGCCCACGCTGGAGACCCATTGAGTGCTGTGCAGTGAGTGATCTGCTGCCCACCTCCACTGCAGGTCCCAACCCCAGCCAGTCCTACTGCTAAAAACTGCTTGTCAATTATGTAAATTGATTTTTTTTCTCTTTCAGCTCATGCCCACAAGGTACAGTTTAGTCAGTCAGTAATTAAGGAAAATAATTTCTTTCTTTCCTTTAGGTAGGCATCCTTACACCTTTATATCATAGCCTGAATCTCTCCTACTTTCCTCCACAGATTTAATTTCCTTAATCTTTTGTCCTGTAACTCCTCAATGCAACTTTCGAGCCTTATTGCCGATCCCTTTTTCCTTTCCTTTCCTTTCCTTTCCTTTCCTTTCCTTTCCTTTCCTTTCCTTTCCTTTCCTTTCCTTTCCTTTCCTTTCCTTTCCTTTCCTTTCCTTTCCTTTCCTTTCCTTTCCTTTCCTTTCCTTTCCTTTCCTTTCCTTTCCTTTCCTTTCCTTTCCTTTCCTTTCCTTTCCTTTCCTTTCCTTTCCTTTCCTTTCCTTTCCTTTCCTTTCCTTTCCTTTCCTTTCCTTTCCTTTCCTTTCCTTTCCTTTCCTTTCCTTTCCTTTCCTTTCCTTTCCTTTCCTTTCCTTTCCTTTCCTTTCCTTTCCTTTCCTTTCCTTTCCTTTCCTTTCCTTTCCTTTCCTTTCCTTTCCTTTCCTTTCCTTTCCTTTCCTTTCCTTTCCTTTCCTTTCCTTTCCTNTTCCCTTCTCTTCCCTTCCCTTCCCTTCCCTTCCCTTCCCTTCCCTTCCGTTCTTCTCTCACCATTTCTGTCCTATTGTCCTGTTGTACCTCTCTTACTACATTTCATTTTAGGCCTCTAATTTACCCAGATCGAGTTATATTATCAAGAATAAAAACATCCATGTAGTTAAAGCTCTGGGTCTGAGAGATATGGGTTTAACTCCCAGCCCTGCCACATTCTGTTTGCACAGTAAGGTGCTTAGACATGACAGCAGCGAGTCCCATGCAAAATCCCTCCAAGGCTTATTTCCAGAGGACGGGACGGTGCATTTGAAAATCTAGTCCCTACAGGTGCAGAGTTGCTCAATCCCACATTTTCCTGTGGAGTTTAGAAACCTCAATACCTCCCCAGCCTGGCCCTGCTATGTTGCTAGCATAAATCCTTGCTCCCCTGTGCAGCAGCAAGCCATTTAGAACTCTTTTAAATGACATTACCTTTTCCTTGTATATTTTTGATCCAAGGCACAGGAGAAAGCTAACAGAGGGAAATCAGCATTTTAACTTGGTGATGTGGCAGTTCATAAGCAAGGCAGCTTATACGTGGGTTTGGATGATAAAGAATTTGGCTAGTGGGAAGAATATTTACAGGAGTCTTTTCCCAGCTTTGGAATTAGAGAAAATAATCCTACTAAATTAAACAAAAGTGATAATAATATAAGAGAGCGCTTCTTAAACATAACAGCTTCTTTCCTTGCCAGCAACATGGAACTCAGTGTTTCCAACACATGTATAATGCATTTTTAATGTAAACAGCGGGAGGCATAATTCCAGCATAGGATGTGAAACAGAAAGAGAAATTGTTCAGGAAGGGAGCTGGGGAAATTGCTAACGCTGCACACAGAAAGAAACTTTCTCTAAATCCCGAGCTCTGTCTGCGGGGCATTACAGCATCAATGCCATTATCACCGCACACCACGGACAGCTTACTGCTATTAATTATCTTAGCAAAATAAAGGATCCTTTCTGGCCAGACTGGATGGACAATGTTAAGCCATGATGGAAAAGCTGGATAAACCTCATTAAGGAGAATTTGGCACTGGGAGAGATAAGGCTGCAGGCTCATGGAGTTCGGGATACTTCAAAGGGAAAAATGGCTTGTGATAATGGATTTCTCGGGAATCGGGACATGACTGGGCACCTAACCCATCCTGCAGCCAGCAGCTCACAGAGGAGGGGAGGTCTTCCTGGGAAAGGCTCCACTCACTTTGCCACCTTCTCAACCACATGCTGTAACAGTGTTGCATCATAACTGTAATTTTGGAGTCATAAGTCCCTTTGTTTCAGGGTCCCTTGGTTAAAAAGCACGTGGTGAAAGGGCTGTGGCCACAGGGGTGCTCTTGCTGGGATGGCAGATCCCCAAGGAGCTGCTGTTTCCAGTGGTTCCCAGTCTGTATGGATGGCTGGGTGGCTGGGCTGCACATTCTCCTGTTTGCTCCATCTTGTGATTGCATTGAAGACACAGTGAAGGATGAAGAAGTAGGCTTATTATGCATGCAGACAAGAGCGATCAGGGAGGGATGGCAAGGACACTTTGGGGACAAGGCTAGAATCCAAAATTATTTAGACAAGTTGGATGAAATGGCCCCAAATACTGAGGTGAAATGCAAACTGGGGACAACAGCAAGGCACTGCATTTCAGCAGGAGACACAGACTGCTCACAGCCAGGGTGGGAATGAATGGAGGCATGGCCTTTCCTCCAGAAAGGAGCTGGGATAATGGCAGATAAGGGCAAGGGTCTGTTATGAGAAGGCAGGGAGTCCTGCAGCTCTGTACCAAAGGAGGAGTGGTCCCTCTCCTTACATAGCCTAGTGTCCCCCATTTAACTGCTAAGTCCTTAAAGCCTTTACAAGATAACCTTCATGAGGAACCTTCATGTTCTTCATAGCTGCATAGACAGGACAAGATGTCATGGGTTTAAATTGCAGTGATAGCAAATCAGGTTGGACACGGAGGACTGTCTAACAGAGTCTCTGGAGCAGATAACCTTGGGGTGCTGGGGAGTCTCCATGTCAAAGGACTTAGCAGCATAAGAACTGTAACTTTTCTCTCCTGATACCGTACAGGTCTTTTCTCCCTTCTGTGGTGTTGAAAATGCCATGTGTGAGGCAAGAGGAATTTTGGAATTTTACTCACCCTCAAGGAGAGGAGCTGGTCTGGGCTCCCCTGGACCTTTCTCCTTAGTACAGGGGGGGAAAGACCAGCTCATCGTCCTATGGACTAATACTGCTCTGAATATTGGGAAAAGATAGAAGTGATGCTATTTTTGAAGGCAATATTGAACATAAATAGACATGGCAAGGTGCCAGCTTCAAAACATAACTGTTTCCAATAGAGCTGGGCGAGGCATTCAAAGAGTCTTTTGAAAAATCCATTAAGGCTCCATCAAAACAAGGAGCTTTTCAGGATGACAGGCACATAGGTGCCTCCTTCAGCTCATTTATTGAAATAGAAAATCAGGCACATTTTCTCCTCATTTTCTTTCATTCAGATTCAGCCCCTTCAGGAAAAAAAAAAATCATTAAAGTTTTTGTTGTGGGGAAGAAGGCAGCACCATTTCAAGTTTTAACAGATCTTCTATTGATCAGGTTTAAATCAGCTGCACGTTGCCTCCAGTCGAGCTCTCGGCTCCTCTGCACTGCTGCTGACATGGAAGGGACTTAGCAGGCAAGTGCAGAGCTCACCAGTCCACAACCCTCATCCAACATTCAAAGCTTCCATATGCAGGAACCTTTAGAGGCTGAAAAGCCCAGGCTTTTTTGCCTTTCCACCAGTAGGTCTTTGAACACCTCTGGGTCTTCGTAATAGCAGTGTCTGCTTCATCAGTTCAATGTCTGCATGAGTCACAGTTCCCCTCATGTACTACTCTTCCTTTCCCACTCTGCCTCAGAGATAAGATTTCAGTGTCCCAGAGCAGAGATTTGAGAAACCTCAGGCAACAGATTCATGTCCAGAAAAAAATGAATCTTATCTATGACAAAAAGAGAAAAGGAATGAGGGGGAGGAAATCTGTTTGTAGTCAAATTGTTAAGAGACCAAATTGGTGCTTCCTTAGGAGGTCCCTGGGATGTAAAGTACCAATTAATGTGCACATGATGTGAAATACGAACAGGGCAGGGTTTTGACTCATCCCCCAATACAAGTGAAGAACTTGAGTCGGCAGCACAAGCAGCAATTTGAAGAGGGAAAAGGAAAGCCTTTCATTTTGATCCGGATGTGCCTCCAGCCATCACAGAGGGACAGAGGAAGAAATACAAGCCAGGAAATGCCAAGACGTGGAGATGTGAGCTGAGGGTGCCTGTGGTCTGCCTTGGACACATGCCAGATGAAAGCCCCGGGTCAACACAATTCTTTCCCAGTCATGAATCCAACAACCATTGCAAACTCGTGCCCATGAGCAAGGACCTCAGACTGAAAAGCAACAATACGTGCTTTAGCTGCAGATCCCCAAGCACTGGGTCACACTAATCAACCAACCCACTCAGTGCCTCTGGCAGCAAGGTATTTTTAAAAGACTATTTTAGGAGACAGGACAAGGACCAAATTGTAAAGAAAACCACCAGAATTGGTCATTTGATTCTTTAGAAGATGCTTGTTCTACATGTTTGCAAGGGATGAATGCTGGGGAGATTAGACCCTACTCTAGGAATGGTCTTCAGGACCTATCCTTGGTTGTGCCTCTGACTGTCCCAGGCAAGACAGCATCGGGGCCCACCTCCTGCCTGGCTGATTGATGCTCAGGACCAAGCAGGGTTGGCGCTCAGGCACTGAGGACAAACCAAAGCCATTTTTGGTGCATTCTCTATTTACAGCTGCAGCACAATCAAATCCATCAAACGGGAAGAGGAGTTCAGTTGTCACTGTCACATCCCAGAGGAAGGCTGGGCTGACTCAATTAGGAGACATACACGAGTACTGATTATTGACAGGTACAAATTCCCTCCCTCTCTCAGCTATGGCTTACAATGTTAGTTTATTTGCCCCCTCCAGGTTATTCTTAATTTCAAAACAACCTGATTGTTGTTGTTCCAAATGTACAATACAAATTGACAATATAATATAGCTTGTATTACTGCAGTCCCTACTGGCCTCTGATGAGTTAGTAATTCAGCCATCTGATTTCATCTTTTTTTTTTTTTCCCTTTTTTGCTTGTGGATTCCACACTCTCTGAAAATGTATTTCTTGTTTATGTTCAAAGCAGAGCCACTTCACAGCTGTAGGCTGTCTGAAAGATTTTTCTCTCCCTTTGACTCCACCATAGAGGTGGCCAGATCTGTTCCAAAGATCTCCTCCTGTAACAGCAGCCATCAGTCACTTATCTCATTCCCTGGGAAACTTGTGCCCAAAGCATTGGTATGTGGTGGTGACAGGTTCCTGGGAGCCAACCCTGCTCTGTGTGCTGGGACAACTGTTTCTGAGGGGACAGTAGAGTCTGTGAGCTCTCAGTTTACACATGAAACACAGGCTGGCACTAAGCAAGGAATAGTCGTAGAAAGCTAAAGTCTTCCAGGATAAATAAAGTGGTAGATTCTCACCAAACACGTCTTTCTGCAGACCTGTTTCTTCAAGTGGAAATTCATCACCTCTGCCTCTGGAAATAAAGCCATTAGAGTGCCTTGCTATAAACCTGTGAGCCTAAAAAGGGTCTCCTGCGGCTGAAAATGGAGATGTCAAGGTCCTGCAGCTCGGTTAGAGCAAGCAGAAAGGTCCAACTTTCTACACAAGCATCATCACTCTCCTGTCCTTGCAAGTGCAATCTGGGAGCCCAACTTGTCTTGCACCTGCAGTTTCTTGCGTGGAACTGGTAAAATGGACTGACTGTGTTGAATAAGGCTTGAGACTCAGAGGTCCCATGATCTCACCAGAAGATATTAAAATTCTCCATCTTCTTCTTGCGTGATGAAAGAGGGATGAACTGTGCTTGGGCCAGTTAGAAATTAAACTATTTCAAGTGTATAACATCTATTACTCTCCTTGGGGATGAGTCAGGATGTGTGCTACACATTTCTGGTGGAATGGTACTGGAGAGGACAGTGGGGCCAGCACTTCAGCTCTATATTTATGGGTATCATCTGGAAAGCTTTATTGGATATATATTTTGCATCCCTCTCCCTGGAGGATCCAGCTGGCTTCCACAATACATTTTTTCTCTTGCTTTCAGTAACCGATTTTATACATGTATGTATATGCATATATAATTGAATGATATACAGAGGAGATTTTGGTAAGAATTCCTCAAAGTATGGAGAAACAGTGGGTGCTTCCCACTTGACATAGGGAAGGAACATGGAACTTCAACCTTGAGTGCAAGTCCAAAGGAGCTGGAGTGGGTCTGACCCTTCCACCTGTTACAGCATCGTGCTTCCCTCCTCTAAAGGAGAACTGCAAAGCACTTGCCTTGCACCAAGGCTATCTGCCAAAGCTGCTTTTACTTCTGGCTCCCCACCAAGATGTGCTGCTTTCTCCATCTCAGCCACCTGTCAAGGGCACCCGAGTGCCCTCCCTGAGGGCTAATTGCAAGAAGTGCCAGGTTCCCTGAGGGCTAAACGCCAAGATGTGCTCCTCCCACTAGTGTTCCCTGTCAAGGAGCCTTGGGTTGTGTTTCAGAGTGTGTAAAATCTTCAGCACGTGGTCCCAAAGACCTGCCTGCCGAGCACTGAGCTCAGCTTCCCCCAGGGACACTGCTTACACGGTGGCATGACCAAAACATGGGACCACTATGTAGCCAAACAAGAGATCCATCTGTGTTCAGATCTACAGCCAGGTGACTCAGTACTAGCCCTGGTTTAGCACCTTGATTTTGGCCTCTCTATCAGGTGCCCTCATCAGAGTGTGTTCTCCTTTCTCCAAAGGGTGAGAAGTCCCAGGATTTCCTCCTGAACAGGGAAAAAGGAAGCAATATTTTGAAATTTCTCATAAAACCAGCATGTTCAACTGGTAGTTTGGGTCAATCAAATGTTTTCTTTGCTCTTTTTCCCATGTAAGAAAAAATGTGGATGAAAAATTGACACAAAGTGAAATGACTGCAACTTCGTTTGAAAAATCATCAAAGCAGAACACTGCAACCTAAAAGTTACTTTTGAAAAGGGAGTGATCAAAACAATATGGCCTGATATGTCAAAATAACATTTCCAACAAAAATTGCTTTGACAACATTTTTCTCAAAAGCTCTTCATTGCACCGTTCCCAAAAGGACCATTCCTGGTGATAGCCTGAAGAGATCATCCAGGAATTTTCTCCTCTTACGCTTCCTTTTAAGGCAGTGGCAATGTGCATTGGCCTCTCCATCTCTCTTCCTGTACTGTCTTGGAGACTTTTAGTCTTCTGTACAAAGGTCTTGTCATTATTATTGGCCATGGGGAGCATGTGTGAGGTACACAACATCACAGACCCTTGCAGACTTCACAGCTCTATCATGCCTACTTGCAATAAGAGGGGATTGGTCTGAACTAACACAATGTCCCCAAGACAGTGGTGATTTATCAGAAGTGCAGGCACATGAAGGATAGCGAGGTGATGTGAAGGTGACACCACACGCTTTGCCCCATATTCCTATGTCCAAAGTGCATCAGTTCTCTGACAGAGAGCAGATATTTAGATAGGATGGTGTGTGCTTATGCATTCATCAGCATTGCATTGAGATGTCCAGCATGTAGTAGAAATATATATAGGAAATGATAGTTGGAGCATGATTGTGTGATCCCTCAGCTCGAGGTAGTACATGCTGAACTCCGTCCACACAAGCAGGATGGTACAGACCTGAACAGAGCATAATGAATGCCCTTCTCCATCACGCAGGTGTCACTTCTCCTGACTCAGATTCAATTACACTCGTGGAGCTGATTGCAGATTTCAGCCTACTCTTGCATATCAAGAGCATATTCAATGTTCCAGGGACTCGATGAAACAAAATGTCAGCACGTGGTCTTCTTCACAGCCCCTGAGTCTTGTTCATTCCTGGTGGAGCTACATAAAGAACGAGTTTGGCCTATCTTGTCAGATGCAGGAATATCTGTGGAATTGTATGTTCAATCCTTTATGTCAGGCCATCTATCTTTTCTCAGCAAAATGCATCTGTGATTATTTTTCCGTTTGCTGGGGTGTTTTTTAGTATAGAATTATACAGTAATCCTCAAACAGAAGGAGTGGGGAAGGAAAATGTTTAACTTAAAAGTTTATCTGGTTGAAGTAAAGTTGGGGAAAGCACTGAGCTTCTCAGGTACTGGTTAACCTATAAATGGAAAATAATGAAGGCAGGGAAGAGGAATATTAAATTAAGTGAACTCCTAGGGGAATCATATCTTGGCTCATATACAAGTCTGAGCTGCTGTTGGAGAGGAATGGGAAGGCTGGGTTGGAGTAGAGGGGATAATCTCCTGTGTCTTCCCACAGAAAACAAGGGAAAACCTCAGTGGGGCTCAGGTAGGATGGAAAACAGTTCCACTTACAAAACAGTCTAGGTCACATTCACCCCACATAAGAGCAGAGATGGGTTTGCCCTCAAATCAAATAGCAAAGCAAGTCCCATGCTCATATACAGCTTAACCACACATACAGCCCTGCAAGGGCTGTTCCCTTTGCATTCCTGCCTTGGAGTGAAGAAGGAGCTACAGTATCAGGAAAGTGCCCACAGAGATGGAGTTGCACGCTGCTCTTTCTTCTCCTGACAGGGATCCTGTCTCTTGGGAACACACACTGGCTTTTTGCAGATACAGCCTTCTTCATAATTTATGGCAGGATGCCTTGACTTGGTCCCTGGATGCTTTTCTTTTACCCTCACAGACATGTGAGACCCCAGACCAGTGCAAGAAACATCAAATCCCGCAGCAGGCCACTCATCTGGTTGGCAAAGATGGGTACCCACACATTCTTCTCTTAGTACTGCTCTTTCCAGCTTCTCTGTGGGAGCTGATGCTGTGGGAACCATGTTGTATTGTTCTGTAGATAAGTAGAAACTCCGCTCAAAAGCTCTAACTTGGCTTCCAAGTCAACAGCAAATAAACTTCTGCAAAGAATGCTGAGTTGTAATGCGGGTCCCAGCTGGGTTTGGGAACATTGTTCTGTTGGAAACCATATTTCACGGTATGTAACTGTGACAGGGTTTTCTGAAGAAGGCCAAACATGTGGGAACATTTCTCACTCCCTGGAAGTTAATGGTTGTTCCTCAGCACAGATTTGCAATTTAGTTGAAAAATTGAAAGAAAGAGAAGAAATTTTGATTAACGCTGCTCTTAATCATCAAAGCTTTTGCTGGGCACCACCTGGTTCTACCAGCCCAGCCCATAACATGTATCAGAGAACTGACAGTAGAAACATTCAGAGAGAAGAATAAATAAGGAATGAGGCAAAAGATGGTCCCACTTGCTCAGGAGTAACTCCATGATGTAAGTAGCTATTCCACATTTATGTGGCTACAGCAGCTCAGCTTGGCCCAATGCCTTCTCAACACTGAACATTTTTCCTGCCTTCTAATCTTCAGGACCTCCCCCCAACAAGCATCCCTCCAGGCTCCTGTTTGTAATGTTTGCACAATATATCAGGAAACATCTCTAAAAAGAGACATCAGTCTATGGCATGGAATCCTCTCTGGGAAACTATCTGCTGTGCTGCAGGCTGTGAAGGGGAGATCTGTTACCATTCAAGAGCTGTCCCATTCAAAAACTGCTGAAGCAAATAGCAAAAATTCTTTGAGTCAACTCAGAACCAAAGTCCCAGCCAGTATCAGGGAGTCCTTTTCTGTTAGAAGAGCCTCTTTTCAGATAAGACTTTCATCCAAGGTTATCCGAACACTTGCAATCAAGTGGCATTTTGTGCTAACATTAATCCTGGTGTCCTGGCCACATTCCAGTTCAAGTAACAGCATTCTGCCAACCTAAATTCCTCCAGAGGTTTTAGCAGGATGCAATTTTCTTCTTTCTTTTTGTCTTCCATTTCTGGGTAGTTAATTCTGGACACTGTAAAAGACTGACCGTGTTCCACCCCAGCGCCAGCAGCATTTCACTCATGGGAAAAATGGACCTTGAAGTGAGCAGGACCAAAATACAGCGTGAAAGCACATTATTAATAATAAATGGCTTTTAAAACATGTTTGTACTTTTCTTTTAAATTCTGGTATCAGTTTAAAAGGTAGAGCTGGAATACCACTGAGATGCCTGAGAAAGATTATTGGCAACCCCAGCAATCAGAACAGAGAAGTGCATTTTAAGTTGTAATCAATACACTTACGACACAAATGAAAGGGAGATGTTATATAAGGATTTTTTTTCCACTGGAGAGAGCCCTGACAGCCAGTTATTGCACTGAGGAAAGGAAGTCATCCAGATGGACTCTCCGTCACACTAATGAAGCCGTCTCATAACTGTAACAGAGACCTCATGTATCTGCTGTGACACTTAGCAAATCCGGGCATGAATAAATAACCAAAGTCCAATTGAATTAACCTCCAGCTGATCAGCACTACTAAACAAATTATCCTAAACTCTGAACAAGATTAGAAGGACTGGCACAGGCCAGAATCATGTGGCAGGAGTGTTAATTCAGTTTAACAAGTTTAAACCTAATCCCTCAGTGTTCTCTGATCTCAGGGTTTCAGGGCAAACTGGGTCCAAAATGCTCTTGGAAGAGATAGGAAAGGAGGCTCACAGGAAGTTAAGAGCAAAAACATGAGCTCAGCCTACAGTAGCCTAGAGAAACAGAGGAGTTTTAAGTGCAGAGCAGAGGAGGACTTAGGCAGAGCATTTGTTACAGAGACAGAAGAGAGCAGGAAAATGACACTGATTTCCTTATAGAATATTCCAACCTCATTTTCAGGATGAAACTTTACAAGTTGATGGCACATCTGCTTTTCTTGATTATCATATTTCTTACAGAAACAGGAGATAATCACCTGTGAAATAAGGGACAATACTTTATTTTAATGCCATTTCCCCTGTTATATAATTGTATTTTTCTCCTAAGAGTACATTTATACTGTCCATCAAATGCACAATTCAATTATTGCAAACTTCAGTTCATTACTTAGAACAACATTAACAAACAATTTCAGTATATTTTCTTTTTATATTGATTCATAAAATAATATACGTGGTCAGTTAAAATTAACTTTAAACTTCAGCTTTAAGAGACTCAATATTTTGCAGGTTTCTGAAATGTTAAATCTCCTTCCAAGAGAAAATATTTATTCTCTTCTCTCCAGAGACAGGAGCGGATGCAGTAAGCTCTCCAAGTTTTCTGAAATGGAGATAACTGGGATTTGAAGCACTTCTAAACACAAATTCCTGCAGCACACACACATGCCTCACACCACCTTTCAAATCACAATATTCCTCATAAACGTATTTCCAATCTTCTGTCACAGATAAGTCCTCCAATACAGCTTCCAGTTTCCTGAAACCTCTAATTTTTTCAGAGCCAGCAACTGAAGCAGGTTAGTGTAGGGAGATGAAGACTGAGACTTGAGAGCCTCTGTGGCCCACTGCAGGGTACCTGCCTACCTTCTATTGCCTTGTCATGGTATGGCTTTATGCAGGGCTGACTTTCTTTCTTTATGGTGATCTACAGCACAACTCATGTTTTATGAGCTAAACTTCAGCACCAAAAAGGATTTTAATTTTGACTAGATGGAAAAAAAATTACTGTACTATGAAAGAGAAAGCATTCAGACACCAGGCAATTCCACCACCTCCATCTTCAATATCTTTAAAGAACTTAAAAATGGGACGGGGCCAATCTTCACCTAATATTCAAGAGTAATTTTTAAGACCCATAAATCATTGTGTTATTGTTTCATTGGCAAGGCACAGAGTTGTCCACTTTGTCAGGAGATGCCTCAATGTTTCCAGATATTTAAGTTTTGCAAAATAAATACCTCCAGTAATTCTCAAACTTTTGTTACACAACCCTCAAAATCAAATCATGACCCATCTACCGCATACTTTGCCGTTATTTATGCAGTATTTAAATGAAAAGTAAATATTTATTCTCATTTTCCACTGTGTGCGCTGACTGATATCTCCCAAAGTTAACGGCAGCATTATGAACTGCAAATGATGATACATTGTCAAAGTTGAAACCATTTGGTTAGATGCCTCTTACATTTTCAAATATTCCCAATGCAATTTCATAACTGTCTCGAACATAATGAGACAATGGATTTTTCCTCTTTCAACTGTGTAATAATGAACAACTATTAGAAACACTTTATTATTTCCAGAGTTTGAGGGATCAGTGGCCACAGAGAAAATATGCCCTTTTCAACCAAGTTTTTAATTGTTTTCTCACTTGAAAGAGGAGCTAATTTATTACCGGCAGCGCACAAGGCATTTGTCTCATCAAGATATATCATTTTAACTACGGGTGAATTCTAGACAACAATACTATTTAATTTGCTGCCACAATTAAGTGATTTATACAACTGACTATACTACCAGCATCATACTAATACCCTGACATTCTTTTGTTGCTTCTGCAAGAGCCATGTTGATGTTTTCTCTGCTTTTGCACTTCTTGGGAACAGAGTGATATGAGTTTTGCTCTCAGAAGAGATGCCACAATTATTTTTACAGTCCACCCCATTTGCATGCTGTCTGTCACCTGGCAGACCACCCTGAGCAGCTGAAAAATGCCTGCCTAAACTACAGTGAGCTTTATGGCAATTACTGCTGTCCTCGCTGATCCATGGAAATAATTTCTCCAGCTATTCCAGTAATGCAAAGCTTCTGCTGTTCACAGGGTGGATCTGTTGATGGATGATACCATCCACGGGTGCTGTCATGGTCATGATCTATATAGGGCTGTTATTTGACAAATGAAAATTATGTAAACAGCACTCAAGCTCAATCTTGCCTCATGATGACTCTGTCTGCTCCATACCCCCTGGCTACAGTGTCCAGTACAGCCAGCTGTTATCTCATGATGAATACTGGGGATAAAATTGTCATTAGACAGCACCAGGTTGACTGCATGATGTAATCCTGACTCTCTTAGGTGGCTGGAGCTTTTAGCTCTCTTAGGTAGTCTGGAGCTATTCTGGAAATGTATTTCACATATTTCAAGAATGTAATTTTCCTTTCAGTGGTTGTCAAAATGATTTCTGGATATTTTTTGCAAAGAAAGGTGGGATCTGCTGGTTTTAAAGGTAATGAACATTTGAAAACTACTGTTGTTTGAGATCAAGCACCCAATAAACTGTATTTAGCAATGTCTTTCTGTAGATGTGACTGGCATCACTTTGGCCAAGCTCTGCAATCTCAGCAGTAGCCCCCTTCTGAAACTCTCCCCCAGCCCCAAGGGAGCTCCTTTCCCATCCCAGCCCTGTGGATCTGAAGCCCTCCTTCCCAGCCTGCACAGCAGCTCAGAAAACACAAATGACACAGCATAACAAAGTCCTACAAGGGCTGGAGTACTCCTCTATTTATAGGTTTCTAAATCTGACTGAAAAAAAACCTTCCAAAGAGCTCCAAATTGCTACCTAGATGTTTCCAGGCCCAGCCAGAGTGTGCTGGCTTACTGCCCTGTTTTTAAATCCTACCCTGCACGTTGAGCTTTCCCAGGAAAATATGCTAGTGCTTTTATGTGGGCAGTTACTATTTACACCAACATTAATGAACATTCTGTTATTGTTTCCTTACTAAGTTGCACGTGCAAGAAAACAAAGCAATAGCATGACCTGACAGTCTCATGTGCAGAGACATCCAGTGCTTCCATTTCAGATGTGCAGCTGAATGCAGCTCACACAGAAAGGGAACAATTTGGGTTTTAATGTTATGTTTATTTTTTCTTAAAACATTGTGGTTTTTTGCAGCTGAATTCTACACTTAAAAAACCCAAAAAAACAGTTTAATCAACAATTGAATAGCTTGGAGTGGTTCTGCAATGCCTGATCGACTGGTTAGCCATCCTCTTACTCATGCAATGAATGAAATAGGAGATGTCCCATACAATAAGAGACATGTGGACAAGTTTAGAACAAAGCAAACCTCTTAGACTTGTCTCTCAGAATAAGAAATGGCACTGCTCGTTATCCTAGGGAGTACAGAAAAGGGATCGATACACAGAAGAGCCAGAATCCCCTCAACTTCCTTCAAAATATGAGCACATTAAATGAGAGCATCAGTTTTAACTCCAAGAATCCTGTTTAGCTATCACCTGATCCTGGACATGCCTGAGCTCCTCAGCTGCTCACACTTAACCTCACACTTCCCTGCAAACCTGTTGTCCTGTTTCTGTCCAGGCACAGAAGCAGTTGGGGTTTGATCATGTTTGGCAGGCCCATACCTATGTCAGGCTGAGATCTAGAAACCAGGAGACAGAGCAGCCAACTCTAGCCACAGCAGGCTCAACTGACTGCAGACAGCCAGGTTCAAAGCTTCCACTCTGCACCAAGCAGTGGTGACTGCTGACTGCAGAGAGCCACCCAGGGAGACCTGACTTCTGGGGCTAGAGCTAGTCTTTGAGAACTGCCCCAGATATTCTCTACTCCCTTCCCCAAGGGCCTCAATCCCATAGTATTTTCTGAACACCACCTCTGCCAGACTCTGTTCAAATGCAGTGGGAACTGCTTGAAAGCATCAGGAGGTGGATTTCTCTCATCCCTCCTACTCCATTGACAGTGGCCCCATGGAGAGAGCACTTAGACAACCCCGCACTACCCACATCCCCCTGACCTTGCCGTGACATTAATAAGGGGAAGAGGAGCACTCTGATATTGTCTGGCCAGAGGAATGTGCTTAAAGGCAGCTTTGCTTCACGTACCTGATTTATAACAAGGGTCAGAATAATTCCCAAGCAGCTCCCGCATCAGGGAGCAAACTAATTCCTTTCCTCTCTCCTTGGCTGCGCAGCCCAGAGCCCAGCTGCACCTGAGGTTCCAGCTCGCAGTCTATATTCTGCATCATAAAAGATACAAGAGAGAAATCTAAACTAGAGAAGTAATAACCTGTAAACTAATAAACCAACCCAGCACTTTGATAGCAAGGCGCTCCCAAGAGCAGGGATTATTAATGGATGTCCTGAAACACTGTGTGTCTAGTTTTCAAGAGAAGTGGGAAACGTTTCTAATACTCTGTGGATCTTACACATTAGCTCTATGAAATCAGCTCAGATAAATGCAAAAATTATTATAAAAAGCAGCCTCCTTCCAATCTAAACACACAGAGGCACTTAAGCAGTTTAAAAAGAAGAGTACTAAGAAACTGCTTAAATAAATAATAATAAAGGTATAAAGCTGCAGTATTATGGGTAGTTTTTCTTGTTGAAATATGGGGCTGCACAGTCACTGATTTTCTCTGGTAATTGAGATAGCTGCATGCACAACTTGGGTTTCTTCAGCAGCGAGTGCATGGAGTGGAAGAAGGGATCCTGAAATCCTGCAGAATCTCCAGCCGAGGATTTGATGGCTCTGAACTGCTGCCTGTCTTGATTCTTTATTTCCCTCAGAACGTAAAATAGTGTGTATTAATAATCCGTTATGTCAAAAGAGAGTTTATGAAGCTAAATGTAATAATGTTTGCAATGGGATTATGGCTCTTTGGAGGCAAAGCCCTGTAGATAACAGGAGTGTCAGTGTGGACACACGTCCTTCTCAGCCAGAAAGTGCTGGGAAGCAGGTGGCAGGCAGACAGACCCCTCGGGAAAGGTGCTGTTACCTGTCACGGTGTATATTCTCAAACCTCCATCCCCTGCCTCAGTCACACAGACAACAGGAGCCTTCTCCTTAGTTCTTTTTTTTTAAATGTATTTACTTTTCATTCAGTGCTGTTACCTCCTGCCATCTGCTTCTCAAGTTTGCTATATCCCACCTCGGCTCCATGCCAAAATGAGATATCCAATTGATTGAAACTGTTAAAGATAACTCTTTTGTCCCAAAGTAAGGCAGAACAGTGAAGAACAGTGTTTCCTTGTAAATCTGAATCAGAGTGGACTCTCTTTGTCCTCCTGTCATGTAAAAAATAAAATGGAGGCTGGCAAGGATGGCAGGAAGAATCCGGTCCTTTGTGTTTCCTAAAGTAAAAATACTCTCCGGAGAAGTCAGAGCAGGAATAAACTTCTTTAGGAGTCAGGAGGCTTTACTGACAAGAGCTGCTACTATCTCCGTCAAACAGGCAAAGCCTCGAGTGATTGTGCTAAGCAAGAAAGAGGAACGTTGTTTTTTCGCAGCGCTGGAAAACAGACTATTTGCCAGGTTGTGAGGAGTGCCGAAAAGGTACCGAGCCTCTCTGAATCACCCACAAGAACTACCTGCTGAATGAAAAGCTTTTCCGTGGACCTCTGCTGCTCTCTAACGGTGCCTGAAAGGATTCTCAGCACAAAGTTTAGGTGCTCTTCCCGTATTCAAGTTCTGTTTAAACTTTTAATGCAAAACAAAAAAATATTCACGAGGTCCTTAAGAGATGTTACCTGAGCAGATAACCCACCACTCAGGCAGCTATTGCTGCAGCCACAGCCGGGATATTTTGCGTGTGGTGGGAATGATGGTGAAGGGGAGCAAACACAGAGAAACGAAGCTTTGGAGCGTATTTTAGATGCAGCAATTGGAGAAGTCTGGAAGACTCTTTGCAAACCTCTGAGAAATCCCAGTTTTCAGATCTTTACATAACTTAGTATACAAAATTATTATTCATGAGTCCTAGTATTTCAAAGAAAAAAATAGAACTGAATTAACTGTATGCAATTAACAGAAACTAATATTTGTACCTTTGTACTTATTGCTCACGGGACATGAACATTTCTTTTGCACTCTTCACATAGATGTCTTTATCTCCCATTACTGCACCATCAGGCAGGTACCACCAGTCCCTCAAGCTCCATGCTTCGCTCATGAAGCAGCTGGATCACACGTGGAGGAGTATTTTGGCGCTGAACATGCTGCTGCTCATCCCGCCATCCCCTTGTACTCGGCACTGCTGAGGCCACACCTCGAATCCTGGGGTCAATTTTGGGCCACTCACTCCAAGAAAGTCATTGAGGTGGTGGAGAGCGTCCAGAGAAGGGCAACAAGGCTGGTGAAGGGTCTAGAGAACAAGTCTTG
Source organism: Brachypteracias leptosomus (assembly GCA_013401335.1). Lineage (NCBI taxonomy): Eukaryota > Metazoa > Chordata > Aves > Coraciiformes > Brachypteraciidae > Brachypteracias > Brachypteracias leptosomus. The sequence goes on from VYZX01006341.1 coordinate 867,755, forward strand.
TGTGGACTGGCTGAGGGACCTGGAGTTGTTGAGCCTGGAGAAAAGGAAGCTCAGAGGACACCTTCTCGCTTTTGACAACTTCCTGATTGGAGGTTGGAGTGAGGTGGGGGGGTCCATTTCTTCTCCCAAGGAACAAGCAATAGGACAAGAGGAAACAGCCCCAAGTCGAGCCAGGAAAGGTTTAGGTTGAATATTAGGAAAAATTTTTTCCCCAAAAGGGTTGTCAAAGGCTGGCCCAGGTTGCTCAGGGTAGTGGTGAAGTCCCCATCCCTGGAGGGGTTTCAAAGCCATGTAGATGTGGTGCTGAGGGACATGGTTTAGTGTTGCCCTGGCAGTGCTGGGTTAACGGCTGGCCTCAATGATCACAAAGGCGTTTTCCAATCACAACGATGCTATGATTCTATGAAATTAGCAGCCTTCCACCAGGCCCCGTAGTCCCCCTGTCCCCTCCCAGGCCCGAGGAGGGGCACACACCACTCCCTCCCGGCCACAGGTGGGGATCCTGCTGTTGGACACCTCCCTCCCCACGCCGATGGGAGCCAGGGTAAAACAGGCAGAAACCCGCCGGCGAGGTCGGGCTGGGGCAGGGGCTCTGTCCTGGGGGCGGCGACCGTGTCCCTGAGGGGAGAGGGGGGGCTAGAGATGGCGCCTCCCGGGCGGGTAATGGCGACGCAGCGGGGAGGGGAGGGAAGGAAGGACCCGTCCACCCTGCGCCATCTCCCCGCGCCGCCGNCCGATCGGGAGGCTGGAGGGAGAACGCGGCGCGGCTGCAGCGGCCCGCGCCGTAGGTGCGATCGCAGTTAAACCATGATAAGCACGAACCCTGTAATGGCAGCTCATTCGTGCGGGGGGAGCAGGCCCTGTTACTGTGGGGCAGTGAAATTTCCCCTCCCATTCTGGGGCTTGATGGTTGTTCCTGTGCAGACACGCACCTGCGGGCACTTCTGTGCTCTGAAATCAACTGTGGGTATTTCGAGCGAAGGGATGGAATCGAGCTTTTTATAGCCTGTAGTCTGTGTTTTTAATCGAATGCTATTTTATTGTTACTGTTGTTTTATTGTTGTTCTTCTGCAGTGATGGAAGCGAGTCCCATCGTGACGTCCAAGCAGCGAGAGGAGGTGGTACATGGGGTCCCGACGGAGGTGGTGTGCACGGCCTTCTCCAACTCGGTCCTCGTGGTGGTCACACAGTATGGCAAGATGGGGACAATTGTCTATGTGGACCCCAACACAATCGGTGACAACGTGGGCAGGCCCTCGCTCACCACAAAGGTGCTGCTGGGCAAGGACGAGGTGAGAGCAGATGTAGAGTGCACAAGGATAAAGGGGAAATGGAGTAGGTGGGGCTGTGCGAGTTGCCCAGCAGTTGATGAATCACGGTAGTTAAGCAGTGTTTGCACAGTGGTAAGATTAACTTTAAAATCTCTTCTGAGGGAAGAGGGGCTCATCGGAAAAGTATGTGCACTCATCTGCTCAGGGACATAAAAGTTTAACCATGAGTGGTTTGGGGATCTGTTATTTTTTGTGCTACAGGATATGGATTGCTTCACCGTGTTTATGGAAGGTTTGATAAAGCTGCTGTTGATTTAAGGGTTGCAAGATCAAGCATGCAGCCTTTGATAACCTTTTTGGGTTTCTATTTCAGTAAGTTTGTTTTCCTCTTCAAGTCCTTTTTCTCACCTTCCTCCCTTCCTCCCCCCCCCAATCTATGCCAGCCCCATGGTGGACTTTAGTTGCCCTTTCCCAACTGTGCCTGCCAGCACCTTCCCTTGATAAAGTTTAATTTGTTTTGTCTCAACAAAATGAGTTTTTATCGACCATTTCACGAAGCTGGAGAGAAAGCAGAAGAAAATGTATTTCGCAGAGTGCCAACTAGTCAAGCATTAAAACAGAGAGTCACAGAACTACAAGGTTATGAGGCCTTCCATCAGGGTTGGAGCTATCACATATTACTTGCTAACCTTAACTAGAAAAACTCCAGAAACACAAGTTACTGATTCTATCCATGGCTTCCCCTTATGAAGTTCTCATTCTTCAGCAGTAGCCTTACTTCTCTGGATGGGAGATGCTTTGCTTCCCCTGTCATGGTGTCTGCCCGTTCTGACCACCTCACCCCAAGGCTGTTTTTTTGTTTTATTTGGACATGGGAAGTGCCTTTGTTTACTTTGTTATGTAGTACTTTTAAATAATTTTATCAACTTAATGAATCTAAACTTTAAGCAGAGGTTTTCACTAGTTTGCTGCCTTCCTCCTTGTCACCATTAACATCCCTGTTTGGGATGGTGCACACTTCCAAACCACATTGGTAGCTAAAAGCAAGCAGAGTCATGCTTCTGATAAATACATAACTGGATGTAAGTAAAACCTAGACATGCCAGATATTCTTGTTAAAGAAACCTCATTAAGAAGATTATATGACCTATTCCTCTCTCCTTCAGTCTCACTACTTATTTCTGGTTTTCATTTTTCTGTTAAAACCAGCATGTCTTTCATACATGGCATGTAGGGACTGTACATATAACACCATTTTGGGGTCTCCAGGAATGGGAAAAATAACAGTTTTTTTTCCAGAGCTTGTCAGCAGAACATACCCTCTTCAGCAATGAGTTTTTAAAAGAAAATATACTTGGAGACTTCTTCAGAAATCTGACTGTGATGGAAATGGAGGCATTTTGATCCATGTCTTTTGATATTTGGTGATATAGTTTGGGTGGAAGGAAAGATTCTCTGTGCTGATTTTCCAGATTGGTGCAAAACTCAATTGGAGTACAGCACCCGTTAGGCTGTTTCAGGGTGGTTTGGGTGGCTGTCACTCATGGGTCTGCACTCTTCTCTTTTAAGCTGGCTGAGAAAGTGCTTTCTAGAGTTCCCCGTACCGTGGCTTTGCTTACCAGCCAAACCCTGTGTCCTCAGTCCCGCTGGCACCTCTCGGCAAGCTCCACACTCAGTCTGAGTCCGGTATTGGCAGGTTCTCAATGCCCGTGCAGGACCTTTCCTCTCCTGACTGGTGTGGGAGGGCTGTCCCAGCTGCAGGAGTGCATATCTGTCCACCTTTGCCTTTCAGCCCCTCGTTCACGTCTGTGCCAAAAACCTGGTGTCGTTCGTCTCTCAGGAAGCAGGGAACAAACCTGTTCTTCTCGCCATGGCTTTAAAGGACAAGACCATGGAGGGAATACAGGCTCTACGGGAAGTGATCCGGAGTTGCCAAGTGTGGTGAAGTTGTGCCATCTGGATTCAAGGAAATGATCTTGGGTCCATGACTCATCCCCACTTGTTTGAAAGGACAAGAAATGAAAATGATGGAATGTCTTTGTGCTGGTTTTGGACATACTGAGGAATTTCATGAATTTTTCTCTACTGTGTAGAACACTTGTGGGTTTTGTTACCATGACAGGTTTGCAGCCTGTGTAGCCAGTGATGAGACGAGAACAATCATCTCAACATCCAAGAGAAGCGTTATTTTTATCGCGTTGGGTGGGATGTGTATTTGGGAAGTGGCACAGCTCTGCCTTTGAGTCCCGACGGGTGATGGGTGCCAAGCTCTAGCTACACTGTACCGCAAAGGGGGAACACCCAGGGCAGAGTGAATAAAAGAAACATTGACAAATCTAATTTTACCTGTTCTCTTTTTTTTTTCCTCCATGAAAATCACTTCAATTGAAATACAAGCCTTGGTTAAATCTACAGCAAATGCATAATAGGAGAGACTTTCTTGCCTATTTTTAAGGAAATGAGAACTATGTGACTGCTTTTGTCCTTATGTCAGTTTGGACCCATTTTGCACTTTCACTCTGATTTTTAAAGAGAGGCAGATAATTATGCTCTGCAAATATCGGGGTAGAAAACCGGAACTCAAATTAGTGGTGAGAAAAAGACAGAATAACAGCTACTTATGGATTACATGGTACCAGCACATCAGAGAGGCAATATGTACATAGCAGGGACCACCTGCACTGAGCTATTCTGCTCCTAAAGCATCTGTTGTAGGAGAGGTGGAGACAGAAAGGTTGGAGGTGGTTACACAGGGGTGTAATTGAGTCCATTGAAAAAGAAAGTGTTAGATGAAGTCCTAGGAGTTGATGCAATGCTTACTAGCCAAACTTTCACCATTTGCGTGGGAAGCACCCTTGGTTTTACCTCTTGTAATAAATTAACACCAAGTGGTAAATTTTTAAGTGAACCCTTACACGCTTTTGTTCCTTAATGAACCTGGGTGAGCAGCCAGAGGCCAGGTCTCAGGGGCTGGGCAGGGAGGGCTCGTGCTGTGCTAAGCCCCACTGATGGCTGCAGTATCAGCACAGACCCCCTGCCTGCCTCATGTATATCTAGCTGCTGGGTCATTGCTGCTGCTGAAAAAATCCCCTAAAAGTAGGAAAGCAGAAAATGCATTTCGAAAGGACTCTTTTCTCTGAAGTAAATGTTATTTACAGTATTTAAGGGATTATGAGAAATGAAACTATTTTTTTTTAAAGTACATCCAAACACTGTAGGCTTGTAGCTGCCCTTGACAAGAAATTTCATCTAAAAATAATTTTCCGAACTGCGCTTCCAAGAATCAAAAGATTTGCATCTGTCAGGACTCCAAATTTCCCTCTTTTACAGTATTTTTTTTTTGCCTAGGAGGGCTGAGAGGCATGTGGAATTTGTTAGTGTCAATCCTCGTTTGTTAATAGGGATTCTTTCCCGACAAAATCAGATGTATTTTCCAAATCCTGGTGCTTACAGTGTCCATAGCTCCAGAAGCTTGTGGAAACCATGAAATTATTATCAAATAGACTGTAAATCCCATCTTCCATCATAGTGATATGGTAGCAAACCACCTCTGTGCCCTGGAGACCTGAGTGTTGCTCCCTAAAAGCGAACTGTGAGGAAACCTCCTTAATTTCCTGGTTCTGTGTGCCACCAGCTCTGCTCAGGGTGGCAGGTAAGGAAAGGATGTGGACATCTCTCCCATTTGATGCTCAGAGCCAGGGCCAACTTATCTTGCTGCCTTTCCACCACCAATAAATCAGACCACGAGCAATTGGTCCTTCGACTTTGCTCCTCTGCTCTGCAGTAAACCAGGGGAAGGCCTGCCCCAAAAAGCTGGCACAAGTCTGCTGGTGCTGCCAGTTGCCTGCCTTTTAGTCCTCCAGATAAGGATTAATTCCCAACTGCAGGAAAACCTGCCTCTGCCACCCAGGCAGAGCTCCTGCCACAGCCACGGCTGGGGACAGCGTCACCGTGGCTTTCCATCCGTGTTTGCTTTCCGGGTGTGGGTGCTGAGAGCGGCGGACTGGACAGGTGAGTTCAGTGGCTTTTCTGGAGGTGGTGAAGCCCGACCTGCTGCTCCAGCTCCTGTGGGGCCCGGGGTGCAGCGAGGGTGAGCTGGGCAGTGGCAGGGCCTGCTGCCAGCGGGCGGGCAGTGCTGGGAGGGTGCCCGGAGGAGGAGTCTCCCGCGGGTGCAGGTGGAGGAGGGCACGGGGGATATGGAGACAGGTGCATGGCAGCCAGACCTGCTCCCGGAGGAGCCCCGCAGGGTGAGTGGGGCCCTTTAGGGGTGTGCAGCAACTGGGGACACCCTCCCATGGAGCTGAGGTTGTCCCAGCCATGGGTCCTGAGCACCCGTAGGAGGGCTGAGGCTGCTGCAAGAGCCTCATGTGTGCGTCACCCGCTCCTCTGGACGGGCTTTAAGGAGGGCTCAATGCTGCCCTGCCTTAATTTATAGCTATGTGGCTATAGGTCCTTCCTCCTGGGTGGTATGGAGAGGCTGGTCGGGTAAATAACCCCTGTGACCTGGCTTTATCTGAAAGCAATCAGGAGGAAAGGCAGGTGTCCTGTGCTGGTGGGGCTCAGCCTGGATGCTCCCCTTCCCAGGATGGGTGTCAGGGATCTCTCCCCTCTTATCAGGATGCACAGCCAGCACTGCAGAGGCACTGGTAGGGGGCTGCAGGGGCTTGTTTCATCTTCTCAATTGTCCCAACCCCACAGGGGCTGTCACTGAGGTGGAGATTTGTCCCAGGTGCTTTGGGATGATGGGAGGGATGTGAGCTGAGAGTCTGGGCTCTGGTAGCCTGCGGAAGGAGGGGAATTCCTGGCAAAGTGAAAAGCCCCGTTTGCAGGTGGTCTGCCTGAGTACCGCTCTCACTGCTACATTTATCTTCTGCTCAGTGCTCACTTAGCATCTCCAATATCCCAGGGAGCAAGTGTAACGGGTAGACACTGTGTGGCAGTTACCTGCAAGGTGTCTGAAAACAGCCAGACTGGATGTGGCACTGGCGCAGTCCCGTCAAGGAGCTGAGTTTTGCAGCTAGTAAATATTATTCTCTGTGTCTCCTCGCCGCCTTTGTTTTGGAAGCAAGTGGCCCTCTAACTGCATTGAATTGCCCGGCTACCTTGCATGGCCGGGATCTAATTACCTCTGGAGCTGGGAGGCCTGTCTCCAAGCTGCACCGGGGCTTTTGTTTTGAATGACTCGCTCCGTCGCGTTCAGAGTGTGACAATGTAGGGGAGCCTGCCAGGACCGGCTGCTGGTGCCACTGTGCTTGTACCACAATGGACGGAAGGCTAAGAGGAGTTGGGATGTCTTAGGCCAGGCATCTGTGGCATGGTGCTGGATCAGAAACAGAATAAATGGGTCTAGGGATGAGCACAGCTCTCTGCCATGTGCTGGGAAGCAAGCTGGATGGTGTCCTTCCCTATCATGATGCTCTGGCAGAGGGAAAGCGTAGCCAAATCCTGCTGTCCAGGCCCAGCCAGCAGCAAGGCAGTGCCCGAAAAGAGCGAGGAGTGATGGGGAGCGGGGCACAGCTGGGCTCACTCCCTGCTCTGTGAGCTATCTCCGTCCTCCTGTTAATGTTTACAAGGCAGGTCCGGCATCGTCGCAGCCTGTCCAAAGACCAGATCCCTCCCTGGCTCTCCTCGAGATCCTTCTTCCTGCTGGTTGGGGCAGGGCCACGGGACGGTGACAGGGAGGAAAAACCTGGCTCGGTAACACTATCGTCCCCGCTGTCCCTCCGGTCACCCCCCAGCTCTGTTCCCCGCTGGTGGGCGCAGGTACAACGGGGTGAGCTCCTGGGACCTGGCCAGCACACCCGGGCATCTCCGCTTACAGGCGGCTCCTGCCAGGCGCAGGGGGGGGAAAAGGTATTTTTAGGACTGTTGATCTGACACCAGCTGAGTTTCCTCTCCTGTGAGGTTGGGGTTCGGGGAAAGGGCAGGAGAGGAAGGTGCAGGTTGAGCTCTTTGGTTTGTTTTCTGTGTCTAATTGGACCGAGGTCATTCCCTACCACTCTTATCTGTGGCAGATGTTTTCTTGCCTTGCTTAGTTTTACCCCAGGCGATAGTTACCCAGCAGCTAAAATCTTTGTTTAGTAACAATGCTCCGAGAAGCATCTGTATTGTTAGAGCTCTGCTCACAGGTTGTTTGGGGTTTTTTTTAAACCACTATTGTTATACTTGGGAAAAAGCAGCTCTCCATAGATTAGCAGAAGGAGAGGCCAAACATGGCAGTTTATGCATCTGTTGGCCTTGAGATAGGAAGCTGCCCTATAAATAAAAGCGTATTATTAGGTTGATCCTCGCAGTCTGGAGTCACAGGGTACACTGTGCCCTTAAGCCCCAGCCACCCTCTGCACAAGGAATGCTTGGTGCCTTGGGACCACCAGCTTCGAGGAGGACAGACCAGCTAGGGAGATGTGGAGTGCTTCAGCATCCCTGAAGGGCAGCAGCTCTGCCTGTGGCATGGCAGCTTGCTCCCTTGTGCTTAATTTGGGTGCAGGAGCACTTGCTGTCCTTCAGATCTTGGGGCTGGCGCTGCCAGCACATGAGACCCCCATGATGGCCGAAGCTGGCCAAACAACCTGGGTGATGCCAAACCTCTGGCTTCTTGGGTAGCCTCTGGGTTTGTCCCTAGCAGGCCATGCATGATGGAGACAAATGTGGGGGGGACCACAGAGATCCTGGTGTTTTCTGGGATCCCAAGGAGGAGGAGATCAGTGTCCTGATGATAGCTTGTTGGTAAGGGATTCATTATTATTATTATTATTATGGGTGAAGGATGAGTTTAACCCTTAAATCTCTGGTTCCTGATGGAAAGGGATACTGAGCCACAAGTGTGAACTCACAGGGCCACAAATGTGGGCAGGTCTTTCCCTTTCAAGTGGGATAGTAACCCCCAAAAAACCAAGAAGGAGCAAGGCTGAGAAGTGTGTGTTTTGGGGGACATGGTGGCTATGTACAGAAAGAGGGTCTGTTCTTGAAGGGTATTTGAATTTTCCTGCTGGGAGAAGCAGATTAAACCATGGTGAATAGGCTGGTTTGGGTGAGGGACACCCTGGAAAGACCCTGGGGAGGAGATAAACCTCACAGGAGGTTTGTCCACACTGTGTGGGCTGGGAAATCTGCTGGGACCTTCCCCTTCACCAACTTACCTGAGTCCTGCCTTCCTGCACCACTCCCCTTGCCTCTCCTCTGCAGATGAGTAATGCCACCCGTGCCTTGCCCTCTCCTGCGGCGCTTGGCACACCAGGGCCAGGCACAGTTGCCAGGCTGGCCTCAGCCCCCCCATCCCCGTCCCTTGCCCTGCTCTCGGCTGCCCACAATGACTCCCAGGATGGCCAGCAGATTTTCCTGACCACGACAGCAGCGCAGGTCATCTCCGGCATCTTCGTGTGGTCGGCACTCATCGTCACCTTCCACCAGGTACGGGCTGGAGCGGAGATGGGGCTCAGCGCTGGGGTTGACACAAGGGCAAAACAATTGATTGCCCCCAAGTTCATTGTAAATCATTCAGATCTGGATAAATATTTCCTCCTCTTGCTGCCCAGAGGGGATATCTCCAGTGTCGGGAGCCTGGTGCTGACAGCTCGGGAGGGTGGACTTTGCCCACGTGCTGCCCGGGAGGCTGCCAGAGCCAGGAGAGGCTGCAGGGCATCGGCACTGCCCCGAGGCAGCATCCAGCGGAGGTTTCTCAGCTGGTACCTCATGGTCTGTGCTACTGACCTTGAAACATGCTGCCAGTGGGCATGTTTTTGGGTGCTGCGCAGATCCGTGCTGCTGAAGGCAGCCCTGGGGGAGGCTGGTGCCTCCAAGTGCTGGGACAGGGCTGCACAGGGGCTGGCACAGAGGAGGGCACGCTCCTTGCACAGCCCAGGGAAAGGGACCCAATTTTCATGTGTTTTCATGGAAAGGATTGCCTTGGGGACTGGAATAGAGTCTGTCTCGCATGTCTGTTCACTGCCATGGGTCTGTGGTGGAAAGCCAGCAGTCCTCCCACCCCATCAGAAGGGCTGACATGGGACGAGCTCCCTGCAGCTCTGGGGGGCTGGGGGTACTTCTGGTTCCCCTCCTGACCGGTGGTAGCCACAGCTCTGCACACTGGGCACTTTGCAGATCTACACACACCTGAGGAATTACACCGTCCCCAAGGAGCAGCGCTACATCATCCGCATCCTCTTCATCGTGCCCATCTATGCCTTTGACTCCTGGCTCAGCCTCCTCCTCCTCGGCAGCCACCAGTACTACGTCTACTTCGACTCAGTGCGTGACTGCTACGAAGGTAAGCACAGCCTCTCCTTGGCAGGAAGGCTGATGGCCAAGAGGAGCTCTCATCTTGCTGACACGTGTCTCTGGAGTGTCCTGAATTGCACAAAGTGGCAAATCTCTATCTCTTTCTCTTCCCAGTCTCCCTTCCTCCGTGCAGAGGTTTTCCCCTTCCTTCTCCATCGGCAGCAGCAGGGGATGCCACAGGCAGACCTCAGCCTCGTGCTCCTGGGGAAAGAGGGTTTCTGGCTGCCTTTGGGGTAGAAATGCAGTTTCTGTAAAGTGGAAGGTAGACACACTTAAGAAATTGGGGAGCTGGGGTGTTTCGAAGTGCAGGGGAAGCTTATCAGGGTGGAGCTTGCTCTTCCACCTTGTTTCTCTCTCTCTGGAGGGGTGCAGCATGTGCATTACATCAGGTTTGGAGTATATGAAAAATAAGTGGTGGGCATGTCCAAGAAAAATGTTCAGGACTTGCTCCTTGCTGGCCACCAGCTGCTCGTGCCCTTTGGCAATTTTGAGGTCCTTCCATGCAGATAGTCCCTGGCCATCGCAATCATGCCTGGGCTTGTCTGGATGTGCCTGGGGACCAGCTCCACGAGCACTGCTGGGACATCCAACTGCTGCCACGTGCATGCACGGACTGTGTGCACAGAGGAGCTGCTGTGTCTGCAACAAACCCCGTGCACGTGGTGTGGTGCATCTGACTCTGCTTGGAAGTCAGATTGATTTGACCTGCTGCTCCTCTCGCTGGGCTCCTACCCACCAGTATCCCAAATCCTGATGTGGTGCTGGGGTGGATGAGAAAACAGCTGAGCAGGAAGGAATGTGAAATGTAACAAGCCCCTCCTGGATCTCCATCAGCCCTGCTGATCCTGTCTGCCCTTGCCTTGCCAGCTTTCGTGATTTACAGCTTCCTGAGCCTGTGCTTCGAGTACCTCGGGGGGGAGAGCACCATCATGGCAGAGATCCGAGGGAAGCCCATTGCGTAAGTCCCAGCATCCCATGAGTTCCTCAGCCCTCCACTCGCTTTCCCCATCCAGCAGCCCCAGTGGCATCTCCTCGGCTTCTGCTTCCAGGTCTAGCTGCTTTTATGGGACCTGCTGCCTTCAGGGCATGTCCTACTCCATCGGGTTCCTGCGCTTCTGCAAGCAGGTGGGTACTCGACAGGGCACATCAGCTCTGCTCCCCTCTGATGAGGGCTCCCCAAGCAGCAGGTCCCTTCCCCACTGCCCTGCCAAGAAGGCTCTGCTTCCCTGCTCTCCCGAGATGCTATTTTGGGCTTTTTTCCTCTGAGGGAGGCAGCTCACCCAGCTCGCCGGCACCTGGCCAGCAGCAGGGAGCTATACTCTGTCCTTGCCTCTGACTCACTGCTGAGTCAGGGTCTCCTCCCACTGCAGAGCTGAGATTGCCATCTCTGTCCAGTCCCAGGTTAGCCTGGACGCTCTCTAACTCTCCAGGGCTGCGCTGCGGGCTGGATCCTGGCACCAGCCTGTCCCCAAGCCACCCGGTCCCCCCCCTCGGAGTGACTAGGCTGCCTTTCAGGAGCTGCCTTTTGGGAGCCCTGCTACCTCTCATCTGCAGACCTTGAGCTGGTTCATATTTCACCCCACAGCGTTGGTCATTCCTGTGATGAAGAAAGGCTCTCTCCAGTGTGTCTCTGCCCCAGGAGCAGAGGGGCTTGTGTGGAGGGGCTGGGGGTGGCAGGAGCTGCAGGGAGGGTGGTGAGACATCCCTGCTGCCCAGAGTGCACCATGTCTCTCCCCTGTGCAGGCCACGCTGCAGTTCTGCATCGTGAAACCCCTCATGGCCATCGTCACCATCATCCTGCAGGCCTTCGGGAAGTACCACGACGGGGACTTCAAGTGAGGATGCTGGGACGGGCTGGAGGGATGAAAGGGACAGGATGGGTCTCTGCCCTGTCTCAAGGGACAAGGTGTCCTGCCAGCCCTCCTTGGGGAGCTGCTCTGCAGGCAAGAGCACAGGGAGCCCAAAGCAGTGGGGAACAGAGACTCACTGTAGGCCATAATAAAAATAGCTCCATCAACAGAAGAAAAGCTGAGAACAGCCCCCTGCCCCCCCTTCCCCCACACCTTACCTTCCCTGGCTGGGCTCTGCTCTCCCCTGGCAAAGCCATGCACTTCTCCCCTCCCCATTTCACCCTTCTTTGCCTCCAGTTGTGCTCACTTTGCTTCCTGCAGCCCAGGGCAGCAGCTTTCTCTCTCCCCGCAGTGTCCAAAGTGGTTACCTCTACATCACCATCATCTACAACTTCTCTGTCAGCCTGGCACTTTACGCCCTCTTCCTCTTCTACTTTGCCACCATGGACTTGCTGCGCCCATTTAAGCCAGTCCTCAAGTTCATTACCATCAAGGCAGTCATCTTCCTGTCCTTCTGGCAAGGTGGGTCCCACCAAGGATACCTAGTGCTTCTCCTTCCATCTCCCCACTTGACCCCAGGATGACCAGAGCTGATCCCTCTCCCTTTCCCTGCACAGGGACACTGCTGGCAATCCTGGAGAAATGTGGGGTGATCCCTGAAGTTCAGATCATTGATGGGAAGGAGGTGGGAGCTGGGACAGTGGCTGCTGGCTACCAGAACTTCATCATCTGCATTGAGATGCTCTTTGCTTCCATTGCCCTGCGCTATGCGTTCACCTGCCAGGTGTACAGAGAGAAGAAAGAAAACTCAACAGGTAACTCTTCCTCTCTTCTTCCTTCCTTCATTGGTGACTAAGGAAAGAGGAGACTCCCCTTACAGCATAACCAATGGGATGCTGAGAACCACCAGAGGAATTTCCTTCTCCCTCTTTCCTCATGATACCCATGAGCCATACTGAGTGGATAGGGAGGGACCATGGCATGGATGGGCAGAATTAGGGGATTTTGGTATTATGGCACATGCTGCTGGAGAGGATCCATCCTTTTTCTAACATGGGGCAGGGGTTGGCTTCCTTCTCCTTGGAACTCGCCACTGCAAGCTGATGTGACCCACAATGAGCCCTCGATCTTGAATTTCTAAGGAAAAGTGCCACTCCAGTCTTGGAGTGCTTGGGCTCATCGCCTGTCTGATGTCCCATCACCCTCCTGCTCTCCTTGTTTTTCAGCAAACCTTGCCCCGATGCAAAGCATCTCAAGTGGGCTGAAGGAGACCATAAGCCCCCAGGACATTGTGCAGGATGCGATCCACAACTTCTCACCTGCATACCAGCAGTACACCCAGCAGTCAATGCAGGAGGCAGACCACAAAGCACCGGGGGAGAAGGGACATACGGCCTCCAGGACGGATGGACCAAGCAGCAGAAAGAGCAAAAACATTGAGAAGAGGGTGCTGATCCTGTCAGATGAGGAGCTGTAGGAGACGTCAGAAGGGACAGTGACACTGGAGAGGTTTAAACCCATGCAAATGGGAGCTGTTTCAAGCCTGAGACAACCTGGTCTAATCAAGTACTGAAAAGCCAGGAACTCTACTCAAAAAGCCAGTCTCTTGAAGGGAAGATGCAATAACCCAGGGAAAGATTACATCAAATGGTGCCAGGTTCTGCTGTCCCACCTCCACTACTGTGAGGGACCAAGCTGTCTTTGCTCCTGTGACTAAGCATTCCTGTGTTGCGGTCTGGGCTCTGCCACCCCACTGCTGGTGTCTTGATGCCAGCCCCATGCCCACACTGGGGCTTGCCAGGCAGGGAGAGGACCGAGGCTGCAGGATGGACCAGCTGCCCTCACCCTCCTCTTACTTCCAAGCAGTGCTGAGGCCTGAGACAAATGCTTTTCTCAGCACAGTTCTGCTCTAGTTTCTCCTGATTTGAGTGAAAAATGATCTCGAAGGGCCCCGTGGAGAAAACCAGCCCAGGAAGGTGACTTCACTTCACCTCAAAACCCTCTAACAGTTGAAAGACGTCATTCCTTATTTTTACATCTTCTCCCTGCTCCTTCCCCCAGACAAGTCTACGGAGTTGTGCAGAAGACCTTTTCCAGGGAGGAAGAGTAAGTCATCCTCTTCTCCCTCCAGATGGGGATGCAGCTGCCTGAGTAACTCCTCCAGGAGCAGGACCTCACTGGGGCTAACTCGGGGTCTCGCAGCTGCATTTGGTGACAGAAGCACTTGTTTATGTCTAAACCGACTTATCTCTGAATGGATCAGGAGTTAAAAGGGATTCCAGCTTCTTTATCAGGGTCTTTATTAGGGAACCAGACTGTGACTGGTGGTGGTAGGAATGTGCTTACTGGGAACTGTCTGTTCCTCCTAACCCTCCTCTATTTACCATCCCTGGGCTTTGCTCAACCTGTGGAGAGGCAAACAGGAGCTGAGCCCAGCTGGGTGATGGTGGTGGGGATGGAGAGATGCTGGGGGATGCTGCTGCTCAGTACCATTGGCGGGGGAAGATGCTGCATGGAGGGATTCTCCCCATACCAGTGATGGAGAATGCACATCCTTCTGTTAAAACTTCCCCTCTGATTTCCACCACCACGTTTTAGTCCAATTTCTATTTATTTCCCTATTAACAAGATGATCCCTGGGAACTCACTTAGGCACTGGCCAGGCTGTTGTTTGGGGGTGGGAGCTGGGTAGTGGGAGGACGAGGGCAAGTCTACAGCCTCAGATTTGCAGTCGCATGGCAAACACATAATGGATAAGGCTGAGAGTCGTTTTACACACAACTCCTACCGGGGTTTTCTTTTCCTGCTCTTAAGCTGCAAAATGTAAATCACAACATGAAATTATTTTATTTATGAATTTTTTTTCTAATAAACAGCAATTTCTACCACGGAGTGAGCAAGTGTTTTCACTTAGCTCAGCAAGCAGAGCCCACGATTCTGCCTGTTCCTGCACTAATGCTGATGCTCTTCAGCTCAATGTCCTCCCTGCCCCTTGATGCTGGCCCAGCAGAAATACCTGCACATGCAGCATCCTGCACATTTTGGCATTCTCACGGGATTTGTGCTCATCTTTTTCACTCCACAAAGAGAGAGAGAGTGTGTGTGTGTGTCCTGCCTCCTCTCCTTGCACTGCACCCTCACCTAAGCTCTGGATACAGCAGTTCAGAGCTGCTGGATCCACTTTAGCCAAGCTAAGCCCAAACTCCAGCACCAAGACAACCTCTATTTATTATTATTGGAGAAATCTTATCGTGCTGGAAGCCTGGACTCTGCACAAGCAGCCCACAGCTAAGCCAGTCTTGCAAGTCCCCCTGCTCCAAGGCACTGCTGCTCATTCCTGCTTAGCTGGTGAGACCACCACCACTTTTCCTGTGATGAGGTCCTTAACCAAAAGCCACATGCTCTGTGCATCCAGGCATCCATCCAGGGTCCTGCTCATCTTGGGAGCAGCCCCAGCATTCAGGGACAAGGCTACTTGGTTTTGTTAAGGCAGCCAGCGCCAGAGCAGGGACATCTCTCAGCTTGGGTCTTCACCACTGTGGGAGAGAGCTGGTCACAGCTGCAGGAACAGAGGCTGCCCTGGCTCCTGGGGTGAGGACAGACCGCAAAGGTGATGGCACATCTGTTGGCACACGCACAGCCATCAAGATAAAGACTTGCACAAGAACACAGCAAGAAACATAGTTGTACTTCATTGCACAATGATCGACTCTGGTGCATAATGGGCTGCATTCATTGCTCTTGCCAGCAGGTGCAATTCCCAGTGCAGACAATAACATTTGCCTATTTATGTCAAGCCCTGATTACTGTATTATATGTAAAACAGGTCTTTCTTGCAAGCAAAACAAGAGGTGGGAAGAAAAAAAAAAAAAAGGCAAAAGATCAGCTGTGACTCATGCAAGTCAGCAGTGTGATACCAGCCTGAAGGAGCCGTGCTGGGCTGGACACCAGCTGGCTGCTGCACCGGGCAACAGCAGGCAACGTTCCCATCTCCAGCTTGGCCTCCTGGGCGTCCTTCTTCGTGGAGAAGGGAGAGAGGCAAGAGCTCATGGCTCAGGCTGGGCACTGTCACGGCCCTCAAACTGTTGGGCTGTCAAAATGCATCCACGGTGAACAGAAACACCGGCGGTGGAGTAGGCTGAGCGTGTTCCCCAGCAGACACGGTCCTGTGCTCCTCTCCTCCACCTCTTCAACAAGGACACGAGGAAAGCTGGCGGCGAGCACACGGGTGACCTACACAGGAGCCTGGCTGTGCCTGGAGCCACGCCAGCAGGCAGCTTGGGAGGAACAGGCTTTTATCGCTGCCAGCAGCAGGCTCCAGTGGTCGGCAGATTTGTTTTCCAGTTGTCGCTTGTCCTCAGGCTTTCCCCAAGGACAAGGCTGGGCTGCTGTTGGTTCTGCTGGTGCTTTTGGGGCTTGGGGCTCGGGTCTGGCAGGTTTACAACTTGCTCATGTGGGGAATGCATCCTCACCCCCCTGCCATTGCACCCATGAGAGCTGGGGCTGACCACACTTCCTACGAGCAGAGGGGAAGGAAGGTGGCTGCTGGTGCTGAAGCAGAGCCAGGGCTCTCATGCACGGCTGCTTGTCTCGCAGCACCCAGCTGGAGGCAGAGACTTCTCTTTTTGGGTGCTAGCACCTATCAGCACGTCCCTGGGCTGACAGGCAGCAGACTGCCAGACCTGCATCGGAGAGCAGGATTCGTGCTCTTGCAGCCCTGTTCACAGAGACTTTCCCCCCCCTCAGCTCTAAGACTTTCTCCTCCCCTAAGCACGCTGAAGGCTGAGTTCCCTTTCACTGCTGAAGCTCCACCTGGCCCCTTCCTGATGCCCTTTTCCTTCTGAACTAATGCTCCTCCATCCCTCCAGGAGACAGGACTGGCCCACCTCCCTCTCTTCTCCTCTCCCTCATCACCAGCTCCTCGCTGCCATCTCTCTGGGCAGGAGCTGAAGCAGCTGATGAGGATTTTCTTGCTCCCCATGGTGACTGCAATCACCTGCCAGGCTTCACCCTCATCTTTGCTCAGCCAAGCCTGCCTGGCCCCACCTTTGGCACCTAATGACCATCCATTACCTGCTGACACACAAAGCCTTTTCAGTCCTGCTTCTCTCCACTTTGCTCTACCTCTAATTCCAAACTTTGGCCAACACACCCATCTGCCTCCAACCTATTGTCTCAACCCAACACAGGCCAAGCATTGTCCTTCTTCATCTGTCCCCTAGAGAAAATCGACCGCTTGGAACAGGGGGTTAAAGCCAACACAGACCCTAGAAGCTCAATGGCACAAGCACCATCTCTTCTTTAAAGCCCAAACAGAAAGATGAAATATTGATGGAAAGGGTTAAAGCAGTTTATTCACAAACAGTCACATAAGAAAGTGGTGAAGGGCTATTTCACAACCCAAAGGATGAGCGGGGAGCATTCCTCTCCAGCACTGTGACCTGTCTCACAGAACAGGGTCCCCAAGCCCAGAGCAGCCCAGCCAGCTATCAGCATCACGACTGCAGGCAGGTGTCTGCTGAGCTAGGGGACCCTGCTTGCACTACCATAAATACCCACTGGTTATAGATGAAGCCTGGATTAGAACAGATATACGTGGTCTGAGCATGGGATCCACCCAACAAGCACCTTGGACATCCTTGAGCCTGGTCCAAATACACCAAGAAAGCACCAGAGCAAGGCTGGGAGACAGGCGAGGTGGCCACACCAGGCTGGGTCAGATGCTTTTTGAGCAGCATCTCACTTGCCTTAGCCCAGCCTGCCTCCCAAAAACCCATCGCTCACCAGCAGTGCTGCAGAGCAGGCAAGAAAACCAAGGAAAACACTCTGCTGAAGATCAATTCAAGCTCCAAAATGCTGACCATAGACCAGGGCAAGTCTGAAACCAGAAAATGCTTTATTGGAAAGGTACAAAAAAACCAGTCACTGCAGCTAAATTTACAGCAATAAATTACGTTGTGGCTGTCAAGAGAAAGTAATGGACACATACACAGGGCTATTCGCCTTACAAACAGGAATCCACATTGCTTGGTATATCAATAATTTATTTTATAATAAAAAAGCAGCACAAAAATAAATATTGAAATGAAATTACTGAGTAACCACAGAGGATAGAATGAGCTGGTGATAAAAAAAACCCAACTTAAAACAGAAGACTTCTATCATTTAAAAAAAAAAAAAAAAAAAAAAAAAAAAAAAAAAAAAAAAACCACCCACTAAAAAAAAACACACCAAAACTCAAAAAACAAACTAAAAAAAAAAAATACAATAAATAAAAAAAAAAAAAAAAAAAAAAAAAAAATGAAAGCAAGTATCCACCATCTACAGAAACACCCCAGCAGACTGAAATACAGACGAAGGAAAACAAATCCACGTTACAAAAGTTTTTCGGGTTTGTTTCTTTTTTTCCTTTTTTNTTTTTTTTTTTTTTTCTTTTTTTTTTTCTGGTTTTTTTTTTTTTTTTTTTTTTTTTTTTTTTTTTAAATAAAAACAATCATGACAATGAATTTTAAATGATTCGAGAGAGAAAAAAAAAATGCCACCTTCTCCTCTTCCCCGGGTCTGAGCCGTCCCGTGGCCTGACCGCTCCGTGCTCCCACGGCACCGCGCCCAGCCCTGACACAACTTGCCTCCACACCAGCACCTCATCCCTGCCTGGAGCTCTGGTGTCACCCAGTTTGGCTCTGTGGTCTCCTCTGGCAGACGGTGGAGTTGGGCAAGAGCGGAGACGCTGACTTGCTTCAAAGGGACCTGGAGCTGCCCTGGAGGGAAAGGTTCCCCACTCCCACCAGAGAGCACAGCAAACGCATCCACAAGAACAGAGAGGTCCCTCCCAATCCCTGCCCGATGCTTGTCTTCTTCTGCCTCCCACCCAGCCCACGCTTCCCTCGTCACACTGCAGATGGGGAGCAACCAAAGAAAGGCCAGGCCTGGGGAGAGGATCCCAGCGCTCAGATCCAGAGCTCCCGCTCCACAGAGGGGCGGACAACTTAAGAGGGGCAGAGAAGGGAGCCCCGGCATCCAAACTACTGCAGCAAAGAGACAAGCGAGAGGTTGGGCTGCGGGGGAGCTGCTGGAGCGACTCCACCAGCTCCTCACACCGCGCTCGCCCTGGGTGTCAGGCTGGCAAGTGCAGGACGGAGAGAAAATAGAAAGAAAAAAACAAACAAAAACAATACGACAGAAAGAAACCGAACCCCAGAGGAATGCAATGTGACAACCCCAAGCTGGAGGGCCCTCCAGGGCGGAGGGTGGAGGAGCTGGGTCTCCAAGGCGGTCAACAGCTTTCGGGTCATTCCTCCCTCCACGTTACCTTGCAATTCTGATCCCTCTGTGGAAGTTTAGCCAGGACATTTCATTCCCCTCCAGGTCACCACCCAGGGAGCCCTGGACTGGCAATTTCTTTTAATAAAGATTTACAGTATCAAACTTGGAAAAAAAATTATTTTTTTTTTTTTTTACGAAAAATCTGTACGATAAAATGTATATAATTATATATTTATATATATATTTCTCTCTCTTTAAATATTTCCACGTGGTCCTTATGGATATCCAATATGGATTACCTACCATGGCTATGGTATCAACAGCTTTAACAACACCCAGGCCTCTTGTTCTTTATCGAGTGACCAGAGATTGAAGTGCCTACCAGCACTAAACTAGCAATCACTTGGACAAGCCTTTGGCACCCTTCCAAGAACTGGAAAAAAAGAAATACTTGGCCGCAAGGGAAGTGCCACGTAAAGATATGTTTCCCAACTCATTCCAACAGCAAGAAGACCCCACGGAACAAAGTCTGGCCTCCATCCCCCTCGGTGCGACTGGTCTGATGGCAGCCAGAGGGTGTTCCTATCTAGCCAGGAATGTTATGGAGCTCTGGAGCTGTTTTAAAGACTGGAAGCATTTGGGCATTTTCAAGTCAACTGGCCTTTTTCATTTAAGTTTTCATTCAAAGCCCCAACAGTGCCAGGAGTCTCCATTTTGCCTGTTTTCGGAGGCACCTGTAAGGTCTGGGAAAGTTTCCAATGTCTGTGAGCTGGAGAACATGAGAGGACCAGGAAATGACAGTAACATCTTTCTCTTCCTCAGCTTCTGCTGTGGGAGTCAATAACTGGTACTGATACACAGGACAACGATCTGCCTGTTCGGAGATAGGGAGGGAGTGGAGGAGAAATGAGGTAACGCTAAGTGTCATCCAAACTCTACATGTTGGAAAAATCACTTGAAGGAAACTCCCTGCTCCCCTCCATAACACGTGGATCTGGCAGGGGTCTCGAGCCTCAGGAAGCGTTTCACTTACACCCTTTCTGGCTCAGTAAGGTCACGGGTGTCGATGTTGAGGACTGAACGAGAACCAAGTCTGAGGTTTCTCTTTTCATTAACCTATTTCACAAAGGACCCTCCTGGGAAATCCAGAGACTCCAATGACAAGGTGAAAAAAAAGAAAAAGCAAGCTAACAACTTCTTCCAAAGACAAGTAGGGCTTCACTAAATTTCTACAAACTTCCTGCCATTCAAGGCAAGACAAAGCCTCAAACAACAAATTATACTGGGTGTCAGATGCCAGTTCACTGTCCCCTTTTCAACAACGGTGGCACTTGAATTTTCTCTTTCAGTCCAAAACACTCATGAATTCTCCCATGAACTCTGTTTTCTCTTCTGGAGCCCAAACCCTCTAAGCTCTTCCCCTCATCTTAAACTTCAGCATACTCATTCTCTTCTCACCTGCATGACAACAGGCATCGTCCATTCTACAAGTCTCTGACCTGCCCTGCAAAACTCACAGTCCCTTTTCTTTCCTACTTCAAAACTATAAAAAAAAAACAACAATAAAACACACAAACACCAACATAGCTATTTTTTTGTTTTTACAGTGACCTGGAAACATTCATCTTTTCAGCGCTGCTACACAACAGCAGAATCTCTCCTTTCAGCTTCCCACCTCCTGCCCATTGCCAAGCCAGAAATCCCTCTCCCAAACCACTGCTCAGAGCCATATGAACGACTTCTCGATCCCAATTCTTCTGTCCCCTACACACACACCGATTTTCCATCCTGCCTTCCGTGCGCCTCTCGGGATAACTCACCCATCCCCAAGAGAAAGTGTCAAGTTTCAGGGTCACATTCACACAGGTTGTCTGAACACTGAGGGTTGTTCACTGTACTCTTTGGATCCCAACTTCAGTGCCTGACATGCCATGGAGAGGAAAAGACTCTTCCACCTCCCACCTGACCTCCCCATAGCCCTTCTCTGGTCAAAGACTGGTGAGCCCAGCTCTCCAGCTGGGATGTTCATCACTAACCTACCATTGCTTTTGTCAAAGAGGAGTCTCTGTAACTTCTCTCCTCCCGTCTGAATGCTATTGCCCTCTGGTTACACTTCAGTGCTTTAAAAACATCTTTCTGAAATACTCTGCACAATCCCCTTCTCATAGTGCTGATCCCAGCAGAACTGTCCCACCTTCTCGCAACCAGTTCTGCCTCCACCTGGTAATACTTGCAGCATTTTTCCTCCTCGTCTCCCCTTCTCCGCCCCATCACACAGCTCTTCACAGCATTTACTGTGCCTCCTTCCCTTAAGCTTCAGGGAATCCAGGAAAATAAAAGCTGCTACTTCAAGACTGTGGATTATTTGGAAGAAATAAACTGCATAAATATACCCAATTGACAGGCACACTTTAGGAACTATCAGGAAACTTGGGCTTGGAGTAAAGGAGGCTGCAATGTAGTTTTTACAGGCCACACAGGTAATGGGGCATATTAAAATATGTAAAATATATATTTTTCCATATTTTAACAGCATGGATTGAAAACAAAAGGTTATTCTTAATGGGTGTGGTCAGACCCAAGCTTAAGTCTCCATCGTCCTCCCGCTCCCATCCACTCAGGGCAGGATGAAATCTAACCCAGAAAGCCTATATCCCTGCCCTTGTAATATCAGATGGAAGCGGGGAAGGTAGGGGAGACCCTTCTTACAGGGAGTAGGATGCCACTAAAGGAAACTCTTTTTTCCATACATTCATCTCACATGATGATTTCTACGGTCCATCTGTTTCCCGGCTCTTGAGCATTATTCACGAAGACTCTGGAGGCTCCTCAGGTATCTTCTCCCAGCTGGAAAGCTGCCCACGGCTGAGAGGGGTTTGGGGAGGCAGGGAAAAGGAGGAAGCAGATCTTGCAATTTGTACTGCATACAGAGCTCAAATCCTGGACACAAGAGGTTGATGGAGCCACAGAGTCCAGACAGAAGCAGCCAGCTAAGTTCCCTTTGTAGGTTTGGGGATATTTTTTTTCTTTTCTTTTCTTTTTCTCTATTTTTTGCACTTTTGGAAGAGAATTGTTAAAATGCCAATTCTTGACGTGACCAAGGACTCCGGAACAATGCATAAGAGCCTTTTCCCCTCCCCTCTGAAAGGCTGCTAGTTCCCCCCACCGAGGGCACTAGGACGCTGCTGAGAACGGCACAGAACTGGATGAGATTTCGGCGGATTTCACAATGGTGATGACACTGGTGGTGGCAACTTTGGTCGGGGTAATAGGCCCTCGCGCCACAGTACGAGCAAAGGTCTGGAGTGCTTCGTACTTGGAGCGCAAGGCGTCCAGCTCTAGCTTCATGCTGCTGTTTTCTCTGGCCAGCTTCTCCACCTCTTGCTGCAGCTCAACCCGCTGCCTCTCGAGCTCCTCTTTCTGAGTCACACGCTTGATGCGGCAGCTGGCAGCGTAGCCCCGGTTCTTCAGCGTGCGCCTCCGCTGCTTCAGACGGATGACCTCCTCTTTGGTGAGACCCCTCAGGTGCTGGTTCAGCTCCCGTACGGACATTGACACGAGTTCATCATCACTCAGCACTGGGGCATTCTCTCCTGACTCCTCCTTTACCTGCAAATACCAACAGCACAGGGGTAGCAGCAACCCTACATGGACGGAGGTTCTGGACAGCAAGAAGAGGCAGGACGTCACTCAGCAATGTGACACCCCTACCTGGAAAACACCCCCAAAGCACTGCAGAGAGCACACGCTCCACTAAAACATCAGAGTAAAACATGGCAGGGATCTGAGCACTGCTGTTATCTGGGTTTGAGGAACCCTCTTAAGTCAGAGAAAGCAGTGAGCCTTAAACTCCTCGTGTGAACTGAACGGTAAGATATTTTAAGGATGTAATTTCTATTGCGTTCCTTTGTCAGGATCTGGAATTCATACCGAGTGCTAAAGAGGACACCTTTTCCCAGTGTTATGCTGGGACACCAGTGCAGCACCTCAAAAGCAGAATAGCCACTTGTATGCAGGGTTTAATTTAGCATTCCGTGGCTTTTTGTTGAAGATTGCTCACCCAAGTAGTGAACAAAACCAACCCTGCTTGGCTTCAAGGACCACAGCCCAATTTGGTTCTCCTGGCACACTGGTCTGACTCTGAAGTTACATGAGAAGAACACCAAGGCCTTGCGCCTTTTTCTCAAGCAGCTTTGCTGCCATGATTATTTTCAGAATCAGAGTCATTTAGCTTGGAAAAGACCTTTAAGATCATCAAGTCCAAAACCTTTAAGATATCATTCTTTTGAGTCTTCAGAGACTGCAGGACACCTGGAATGAAGAGCTAAAACACTGGAAAGAAACTGGGACAATGCATGCATAACCCATGTGCAGACTACCACCAAGACAATATGTCCAAGGCATTTACTGACTCATGGATCTGAGAGACACCAGCTGAACACATCCATTCCCCAGTGCCTCCCAGTTTTGAGAGTGGAAATACCCCATTGACAGTCCTGGAAGCACTGGTTTCAGGATGCTTCCAATACCTGCTAGAGCCAAAAGCATCTTGGATAGCAACTGGGATACACTAGCCTCCACGCCATTCTAGAGACTTTAGACTTATTTCTGGATATTGCTGGTATTCTTCCAACCTAACCCTTCCTGTAGATAGCGGGAAATTGTATCAGCACCCATTTGTAAGAGTCTTTTAGAATGAAAAAGAACAGTCACATACAACCAACGTCATATGGAGCACAGTTCTGCAACAGCCTCCCCAGCCACCCACCATCGCCCACTCAGCCTCCTTCCCTACCTTTAACGCCTTGTTCGGTTTGGGATTAGTCGTCATAACCTGAGCACAGTCTTCCGGACAAAACTGCTCAGAAATTGCAACTGGAAAGACAAAAAAAGGTTTTCAGGTTACAGCAAATTTCAGAGATGAAGGCAGGAAGAAGACACCCAACACACATGGCTCAAACCCCCAACTCAACCACCATGAAAAGAAATAACCACACGGATGGATTCAGAGATCAGGTCACCCCATCCAGACACGAGAAAGAGAAATTTGTGTTGATGAGTGCATTGCTTTTTAATAGCCAAATACGAGGTCTTCAGCATTAACGACACTAAGATTAAGTAGGGAAGACAGGGCAGGGAGGGAGGAAAGGACACCAGCTCCTGCCTGTAAATAACAGCTACACCAACCACCACACACCGCCCTGCAACGTGCCACCCCTTCTCAAGGGGAGCGTGGCCTCCCAGGCCCAGTCACTCGCTCACCTCCCTCCGGAGGAATCCCAGACGCTCCGAATGGCCTATTAGGGACTGAATTAAGAGTTACCTCCGCTCATAAAAGGCGCTGAAAAGCCACAAGACAACAACTCCCTTCATTCTTATTTTGATTATTATTAACCCGGCTTGCAATTGAATCAGCAACCCAGAAAGAAGCTGCCCGGTTTGTAACCTGCTTTCAGTGCTGTCCCCACCCAAAGGAGACGCCACCAGAAAACCCAAACAACAGAAACAAAAGCCCCCCCCACCCCCAATGACAAAGCAAGGCAGGAGTTCGCCTCTCCCAACGCACCCAGACTGTTGCTTCCCGATGCCCTTGGCCCCGGGCTGCCAGAGCTGACCTGCTTGATATTTCTAGTGACGTGGAGGCATGTCCACCGACAGACCATCCCCTGCCACACGCTGCCCTTCACTCTCACCTTACCCATCAACTACATCCCTTCAACCAGCGCCTCGCAGAAAATCCACCTGCCTGCACCTCCACCCGAAACCCTCGCCCGCACAGTGACGGCAGCAGTGGTGGCCCATCAGGTACCTACCACAGGAGAGGCAACCACAGCCGTGCCACCATCACAGCCTCTGCCTGTCGCTCCCCCGGTGGGGAGGGCGCGAGGTGCTGGTCCCCCCCGATGCAGGGTGGCTTCGAGGGCTGCACACCCAGCACTGCAGAGCACACAGCCTGTCTGGCGGGAGTCTTCCCCCCCCCAACCTCTCCAGCCCAGCCCAAACCCTCCCCATTTCCACGTCTGCATCGTGTCACACATCCTAATCATTCATGAAAAATCCAGCCAAAGCATCCCAAGCATGATTCCCTTCTGATAGTTGCCATGGTGACCTTGGGAAAGTAGCCAACCCGGAGACAGTCGCCATGGAAACAGAGAAGCCCAAAAGCAATAATGACTTCAGGTCATGTCTGTGCAAAGACATCACGAGGTCGTCGGAGAGTAAACAAACTCATTCATATCTGCAAACAGGGGGCAGCAGGATTTGGGGGGGTGCAAAGGTGGGGTGTGGGGACCAGCGGGAGCCATGCGAGTGAAGGTGCTGGCTCAGCCCATGCCACTGTCACTTGAATTTCACCAGTCGAGACACCTCATCACCATCACACGACTTACGTAAAAATCAAGATGAAGAGCCAGGGGGCGGAAAAAAAATAATCCCGTAAGCGCAAAGCTGCAAGATACTACCCTAGATATCAGGGAGTGTATTTAGGCACCTCCTCTATTTTTAAGCCCGAGACAGCACAGCTCTCCATGTCTGGAGGAGGGACAAGGACAGCCGCACAGCGCACAAGCCAAGACTCTGTGATGAATGGACCACTTACAGCAACTGGTGTGCACTGCATTTTCTAGAGCATCACCGAGTCCTTCCCTCCTCTCCTCCAGCACCGATCCCTATCCTACAAACACCTCCATCAGCCCCTGCCTCACCAGGGCTGCTGGAACGGGCTGGGTACAGGGCAGGGGAGCAACTCCTGGCCCCCAGCAGCCACCTTGGAGGGACGGGGGTGCACCTGACCTCCAGCTGCCGCCACGCCATGTGTTCTGCGCCAGGGCTGATGGCAGAAGGGCAGGATGTCCTGCGAGCTCGGGCACCTCTTCAGACCCCAGCACTGCCCTTTCGCCGTCCATCGCTTCCCCTCCGCGCCGGGCGTTCGCCACCCACCCCTACCTCCAGGCCGGAGGTGCAGACGTAGGTACTAGAACAGAGGAGGAAGGAAAAAGCTCCTCGTCGTCTTGGCCAAATGGTCCCAGTGAGTCGAGGAGAGGCAAGGAGCTGCCAGTGCGTCAAGGAAGCGGCCGGCAGCCCCCTCCCTGCAGACGCAGAGCCCTGCGGGCCGCGCAGGCAGTTGGTGCCATAGTTATGCAGTGAGTCACCAGCTGTTTACAGAGTTGGAGAGCTCGCATTCCCACAGCATCAGAAACTCTTCCTTCCCTCGCCGTGCCCCCCTCCCTTGCCGCCCCCATCCCTACAAGGGAAGGGGCACGCTGCCGGCACTCCGCGCTGCTAAAAGCGGAAAAGGAAAGGCAAAAAGGAGGGGGAGGCCGACGACAGACCCGTCACACCCACCGATTACACAAAAAACCCCTTTTGATCCTCACCCAGCGCGTCTTCAAAGCGCTTTCTGAGCCAGCCGATGGAAAAACTGAACAGGGCCGCTTGGCTGTGCGAAGATGGAAAGAAATGTAAAGTATCGTGGAAAACAAGAGCCGAGGGGTGAGGTTGCCTTTGGTGGGGGTCACAGCATGCCGGCTCACCTACCACCAGAGTAGAGCTCCCCCTCCACGGGACAAAATCCCTTGGTCACCTGTTGCTCCCTGTCACCAAAGCAACATCTCCTTACCCTGCACATCCCTCGGTTGGATGGCACAAATGCTCAGCATGCGGTCCTGTGCTGCACGTGGGTCTCGCCCTACACACCAAACCATCCTGGATGGGCTAGGATCCCTCAGAGACGGGCTGGGATCCATCCTATTGCACCAGGATGATGGGTCACAGATGCTGCTGGCACAGAGATGAGCAAGGAGGTTCCCAGAACCATCAGGAACTGTGACACCAGGTCCTCTTCAAACAAGGGTAGGAAATTGGGGTCTGCCCTGATCCTAAGGGCACGATTGGGTAGTGCAAATAGAAACACTCAGACAGGCTCAAGTCCCGCACTCAGACACAAGCACCAGGACGAGTCTTATCTCTGCACTAGCGAACCCACAGGTGTGGTCCAGGCTCCACTCGAAACCGATACAAAAACACTTGCAAACCTCACCAGCAGTCCTCCAGGGCCTTGGGCTCCATCTCCATCTTCCCACCTACAACATCCTTCCCATCAGGACTATTTGGGACTATTCAGCTACCAGCAACAAGCAACTAAATTCAGCACAGCATCTCCCACAGTTGGAAGGCAAAGCCCCACAACAGAATCGTCAACCATACTGCACACATCACATCCAGCAGCATCCCCTAAACATGCTGCACAGAGGTCTTCTGGGATCCTGCCTGCAATTTGATTATTAGAACCCTTTTAGTCTTTACCCTATCCCTGCCCTTCTTTTCTTAATTGTGTTTGCTGCATCACGTCTAAAATTAGGAGCTCAGCTTTTTGGAACAAGGACCGCGTTACATCTCTATTCTGTAAGCAGTACGACACACTTTGAATGCTACATAAATAAAGCAACGAGTAGTAATACACCAACTGGAAGGGGCAAAGGCTTTCCCAGTGCAGCTCCATGCTTGTATTTAAAGCAAGTGTTTTGACTGTGGGTTACATAAAGAGCCCTTGTAATTCTGCAATGAAGTTACCCATTGACAGCCTTGCCAACATCCTCTCCCTCTCTCAGAAGACTCCTATGCCTCTTGCAGCATCCTCCCAAAAACCTGGAGGTCTCCAGCTGACATCCCAAGCCTGATAGTCTCAAATTGGACCATCTAGAGATCCCAGCTCCTTTGCTTTGAAAGTGAAAGACAGCAGAAAGAAAGTCTGACTCGGTCAGAGGCAGGACAGAGCTTTCCACACAAGGCTTGCAATTAAGAAGGAAAACATGCCAGAATGCAATTTCAGACTTTCCACGCTACAGGGCTTTAAAAGCATGCTACGCATTAAGGAATTACTATAAAGTCACTGCCGACACCTGCGGATGAACTCGAATTTTGAAATTCTTTCTCTACACTGAAAGACAATCGCGGCCAGAACATGAGTGCCTGGCAGACAGCCCCGCTGGTGTTTAGCTTCCATCCCCAGACACGTACAGCAAACTGAAAACATGCAACCCTCACCTTCAGCCAGGCCAGCGATGACTTCCAGAGGGCAGAAAAACAGCATAAGGTTCAGGCAGCGATGGGGATCTCTGCCATTACACCTCAATTCAGCACCGGTAGTTATGCAGGGAATACTCCACTCATTCCCAAATGTGGAGGTTTAATTCCTGGGCAGCTGCTTTAGTTCAATTTCTCATTTATCCACAAGTTATTCCCGGCTCCAGAGCACTAGCCAAACGGATGTGCCTACCAAGGGTAACATCTGAGCTGACAGGTGAGGGGAACTACAGATGCTTTAATCTTGGTGGCCGTGCCTCTGCTGCTCGGAGGCACAACACCGCTTCCCAGCACATTGCAGCGTGGTAGGCAGAGCACCATCCCCCTCCCCATCATTCAAAAAGCCATTCTCCTGCTCTGACAATCTTCACACATCCTGTAAGGCAGACTGACGCTTGTCACTCATTTGTAATGAGAGCAGGGAGGGACGGGCTGATGGTGTGAATCAGAGAGTAGAAGCATATGCGAGGCAATATATTTGACATGAAGAGAGAGAAGACACAAGGAGGGGGTGAGTCACTGTTTACTGTTCTAGAGGAGCTCCACGCAGCCCTCGCCCAGCTGGCCAGCTTTCCATTTCCCTTATGGATCGGAACCAGCATCCAACAGCAAAGAGGAGATTCAGGAACCTTCAGAGCACATCTGAGAGCTGCCAGGACACGGCTCTCTGAGGCGCTCTCTGGGGAAGCCTGGACACGGATCAGACAGTCTTCAGTGGTTTGGTAAACAACCTACTCCGATGCTGCAGAGAGCCTGTGGTTAGGGAGCTGAGGATACAGAGTACCAGGAGGATACGCTTGCGTGTCACCTCAGAAACTTCACAGAGAAGGTGGCTGAAGGGGAAAGGTATGCGGCAGCCAGCCCCGGCACTGACAAGCATACGCCACTTTTTCCACCACGCGCTTATAAAACACCATGACAGAGCAACACCAGAATTATGCCTCAGCATCACCAGCCCAGAGATGCATCCCCCCCAGACATCCAGGCTGAGACACTGAGCAACAAAAATAACTTGCTTGGATGCCCAGCGGGATCCTGAGGCAGAGCTGGGATCGGGATTCCTAACTTGGTTGCTCCTTACCACACATGCCAGCCATCGAGTTGGATGTCTTCACCGACTGCCAATAATGGAACGTAACGGCATCGCTATTCATGGTCCCACAATATTGCAAAGCAGTGGGATTCACTACATGACCAGTCCCTCCACTCGGGAGCTTGGTGGCGGGCTGTAACCTCTCTCGTTACTGCCTTTCCCCCCACCCCAGTTCTTGCGTCGATGGTCACAGAGCACTGCATTGCTTACGCTCACTTCATGCTTGGAAAACTCTCTGCCCGAGTTTGAAGATAGCCTGAAACAACAGCTCAGACAGAAGTGGAAACTGCCTATTCATCTCCACAGGGTGCTGAGCCTGAAACTCCCTGATAATTGAAAGTGCTAGCACCGCTCAAGTATTTCACAGCTGGATGTTTACAAAAAAGATCAGCAAGCGAGCTTATCCCACAAACCCTGACTGCTGCAGGGGCCAGCACTCCCAGCTGTCCTTACTTCGCTTCCCAAACATCTCACACAGCTAGAGATTCTCAATACCACGTTCTGCAGCGCATTCCACGCCATTAATCATCTTCCAATGTTGATAGAAATAAGAGCGTATCAAGCTGATCTGTATTTTTCCCTTTCAGGAGGCACACAGAACTCCTTGCCGCAACAGATTGCCAAGACAGGCGACAGCGCAGAAATGACATAAAACATGACAAAGCACGCTGCCCTTCACAGGCAAGCGAAAAAGAAAAACGCTAACAAATTCCTGCCTCTGGTTCAGACACACTTGCCAAGCAGGACACGAGCCTAGTGCAATCCAGACAGGAACATTTAACATGGCTCAGGTGCAAAGCCCTGACAAGCTCAGAGCCCACAGCAGCGGGCAGGGCATCCCGAGGGCGAGAGTCGCCGTGTGCCCTAGTCTTGCACTGCTGCTGGACCGCCGTCCGTCTGTCCGTCCATCCATCTCTTCCGTCGGGTGGGAGCAGAGTTAACTCCGGTGCCGCGCAGCCCTGCGAGCTGCCATTGGGCAACTGTGGCGTCCATCACCTCTAGGAAGTGACTGCACGAGGAAGGCTTCTCCGCAGGCACCGCCGTGGACACACGGAAGGAGAGAGGGAAAAAAGCCAAGGAACGCACGGCCCGTTTCACCAGTGAGACAAAGCGCAAGGTAAATTCATTCGCTGCTAATAGCCTGGCAGGACCATGGTGACACGTGCCGGGCTGGGGCACAGGGCTGCGCTTCCCGACAGACAGGGCTTATAAAGACTGAAAGTGCAAGAAAAAGGCGCGCAGCCTTTTCCGGGGGAACACTTTCCTCTTATCGGCTCCCCCCACCCTCCACAGTCCCAGCTCGGCTTTAGGACTCTGCTGGCAAAGGAGGGGGTGGCCAGGTGAAAGTGAAAATGGAGGCCTTTCCCTTTTCTGTAACAACTTTGCCCAAAGGGGGCTCGTTCCTAATTTGAGACCTCATGGCCTGCTTTCGGCAGAATTTGTAAAATAAATCCTCCGCGGAGCAGCCCACGAGGGAGGGGAGCGGGCTCTCAGCCTGAGGAAGAGGAGGAGGAAGGTTTTTCTCAAGCAGACCCTGACACACTGTAAGAGTTCGGAGATCTCAGTTCCCCTTGCTCGCTGCCTGGATGTTTCCCCAGCTCCCGGCACTGCCTTCACAGAGAGCTGGAAAGAGGTTCCCCCACCCACCCCTATTTCTGACTAAATCCCCAAACTGTCCCGCACCCACCAGACAGTCACGAGGCAGCACCCGCTCTCAGTGTCACCGTCCCCTTTCCTCCCACTGCTCCTAGTGTCACCGACCCCTTTCCTCCCACCGGCAAGTCACCGGGTGCCTGCAGAACACCCTATTTCCAGGTCTTCCCCCACACACCCGCACCCCTCCCGCCAGCTCCGAGACCAGCCCCGAACGCACCACGTGTCTCTCCATCTTTCGACCCCAAAAGGAGCCGTGCTTTGGGGAGATAAGCAGCCCTGCCCCCCCCCACAGCCCATCCGACTGGGAGCGAGGAGCCCGGGCGGCCCATCCCACCGGCGGCTGCTCCCGCCCGATAACCCGGGGCGGAGGGCGGCTCACCGAGGCCACCACCACGCCCGGCCCCCGCCGCTGCCACGCTGCCCGGCCCCGGCTCCCTCCGTACTACAAAAGCAGCTATTTTTAGTCGGCGGGGAGCGCGGCGTCACAACAGGTTTCCTCACACGTATTTTAAGAGCCATTCAAAGGCAGCGCAGGCTGCGCGCTCAGCCCCGGGGATGGGGGGCGAATAACAATAACAACAGCAGCGAGGAAAGCATCGCCCGGGTGCGACCCCGCCGGCCCCTCCCGAGGGGACCCCGATCCCCGCGGCCACGAGGAGACTTGTCCCCCGGGCCCCTGACCGGGCGGCCCTGGCTTTGAGGCGGCGGGGAAGGTGTGACCGCGGGTCCCGCCGAGCCCCCGCCCCGCCGCGGCTCCCCGGGAGTTCCGGGCCCGCTGGGTAGAGGCGGGTAACGCTCACCGGGCCGGGCCCAGCCCCGGCTCCGCTCCCCTCCGGTCCCCACGTGCGCGCCGCCCGGCCCAGCCCGGTGCGAGGGGCGGCGGCACCACGTGCCCGGCGCGCTGGTGACTCAGCACTTTTACCTCCGCCCCGCCCGCCCGGACACGGCCGGACCCGACCGGACCGA
>VYZX01006341.1:899288-912956 GCA_013401335.1 Brachypteracias leptosomus
GCCCGGCCACGCCCCGCCACGCCCCGCCCCCGCCGCGTCACCGCCCCCCCGGCCACGCCCGCGCGGTTCATTCATGGGGAAGGGCGCGGGGAAGGGGGGCGGGGCTTCGGGGCCGCCGACGCCGAGCTGGGATCACACCCCCCACCCCCAAATCGCGCTTTTCGGGGTGTGCAGCGCCGAGACCCCTGCCCCATCGCTCGGCTCTGCCCGGCCCCTCTGACTAAGATTCCTCCTGGCGTCGCCCCCCGGCTTTGCACCCCCACGCGTGGGGGGGTCGCGGTGAGTCGGGTGGGAGAACGTGGCCTGGACGCCACGGGGCCATCTGGGGTGCTCAGGGGTGGTTTGGTCCCCAGGCTCCATGAGGTGGCCTTTGGAAGGGCTTGGGTTGCCCTCTTCTGCCGGCCACCAGGCCAGCCTTCGGCCCAGCAGGGTCTCAGAGCCCCCTGAACACTGCTGCGGGGCCAAATCCTGCCCCGGGGCCAGATCCTGAACCCTGTCCTTGTCTTCCCTTGTGCAATTGCAAGAGCTGCTCACCCAGCACCCTGACCCCAATGGTGTGAGCAGCATTTCGCACCCCAGGAGCATCCAACAATGACAAAAACACATCCAAAAAATGTTAATAACACAGGCCACTGCCCAAACCCAACTGCCTCCATCCAAACTGGGCTCCCTTTGATATTTTCATGTTCACAACTATGTTATAAGTCTGTGGGTTCTAAGGGCCATAGGTGAGGCTTTGAGTAAGGTCTCATCTTCTGCTGCTCCCTTTACACAATGTGCAAAACATGGGGAGCCCCACGTCTGCCAGAGACACATGGATCCATGCAGCTGGAGAGAGCCCTGGCTGAAGTGGGGTTTGGGCAGACACACCTCCATGCTGTTAAGAAACCCCTTTTTTTTTCATGGAAACTGAGCTAATGAGGTTGGTTAAAGTTCCCAGATGATGGCACAACGCTGCTGCCCAGTGTGGCTGCTCCCAGATTTGCAGATTCTCGTTGAAAACCTGTCCCAGGTGCTGGGATAGGTGAGCTCAGGGCTGGAGTGCAGATTTTCGCCATCCCTGTGGTCCTCACTGATGACTCTGAGGTGTGTCTCCAGATCTCCTTTATGTCCTGGGGTGGTTCTGGTGGCTCAGAGAGCCAAGATGAGCAAGGAGATGGGTGCTGTTGATGGGAGCCTTGGGGCCATCTATGTTCCCAGTACAGGCACCTGCCCCTGTGTGCTTTCTGGGTGGTAACAACTACAAAGGGCTGGAGCCATCTTGCATCATCTAAGGTTTCTCTCTGAGACATCTACGAGACAGTGATCCCCAAGGGCAGGAGGGATGGGCTGGCAGCGTCCTGGGTGGAGGGTCTCACCCTCTGTGGTGGCAGCCAGAACTGGGGTATTTTCCCCTGTCTTTGCAACAACGTGGGTTTGGCAGATCACACAGGGCATGGAGGAGGGGGTGTTGTGTCGCTTGGAATTCTGTTTCTGGGTGAATCGTCCTGTTTACAACAGCTCTTACATTTTTTTTTTCGTTCCCTGGGGAAAGCAACTCTGCTCCAAAGGTCTGTTGTCCTTTGCTGCTGACCTTTAGACTGCAGCGGTCTTTGATAGTAAACAAGGAGCAGCTCTCTGGTCCCCGGAGAGCGGGAGAGCCTGGGCAGGGAGCGCATGGTTATAGACACTCGTTAACAGATAAACAGGAGTGCATGGGAGAAAGGACTTCTGGTGAAAACCTCCGTGGAAAAAGGGCTTTGTCTGGGGAAGTGTTGGGGTTTGTGGATCTAGCCCACCCACTGTGTGCTTGAAATATGTCCAGCATCACGATTCCCTGGAGTCACGGTGCAGGATTCAGCACAAGCACCTCTTCTATGCTGCTTTGGATGAAGTGCCCTCACCCTAAATAGGGAGGGTAGAGGCATTAACACCGTGGGATTTGAGCCCCAGGTTGGGGAAAAATCTTAAAAATCGCTAATCTTCCATATTCTCCACCTCGACCCTTCCGAAAAGCATTGAATGCAGACACATATATTAAACAAACAAATGCAAAGCACACAAACCGGAGGAGCGAGCTGCTGGGAAGTCGAGTGTGCAGAGGCGCTTCTACTAGAGAGGAGCGGTAGGAGCCGGGCGCCTTGTAGGGTTTTTACGGCGGAGCAGGCAGAGCTGCAGCGGCTGGGAGCCCTGCCTGCCTCCTGCCTGCCTCCTGCCTGCCTCTTGCCTGCCTCCTGCCTGCCTCCTGCCCGCTGCCCGCCCGCTGCCCGCCCGCTGCCCGCTGCCCGCCCGCAGCCACAATGTCAAGAGGAGACACGTGTATGTAAACGCCTGGAGCGGGGCAGGGGGGTCCCGGGGCTGGGCACCCCCCGGCTGCCGGCGCTGGCTGCGTGTGTCCCCTCCGAATGTCACCGCTGCAGGGTGGCACCGCGGGGCGGCCTGGCATGAGCATGGGTGCATGGGCTGGTGGCGGTGCCGAGGTCCCCGGGGTTGGCACGGCCACGGCGGGGAAGGGAGGGGGGTGGGAGCACTGCCAACCCACGCGTGAGGAAGAGACCCGCGGTGGCCTGAGGGGCTGCGTGGGGCAGGCGCTGCCGCCCAGGGCTGGCCTCGGAGCCAGGCCCTGGCACGTTGAGCCATTTCAGTGCCAGAGCTGGGTGAGGGCTGCCGGGGGAATAAAATCTGCTTCTGTGGGGGGAGCCGCTTTGCTGAGCTCTTGCAGATGGCAGGGCGGAGGCGAGCGGGGTCTGGGTGCCCGCGGCTTGGGCAGGAGATGGAAAGAAGAAAGTTACGTCTCTTATTTAAGGTGCTGAGATTACTTCCTGCGCTCAGCAGGAGCGTGGGGGTCTCCTCCACTTAGAGTCCGTGAGATATTTGCCTGAGACATTGTTAAAATCAGATTTTACCAGTGGGAGGCAAATACTGAGAGCATATTCCTTGCTATCGCTCACCCAGCCCTCCCTAGGGCCAAAAACTCTGACTCAGGGCTTTGGGTGATGGCAGAGGGTGCTCGAAGCGGAGGGTGCTCAGAGCAGAGGATACTCTGCACCTCAGAGCCACATCTCCCATCACCACGGCTTTGTTCCCAAGGGCAGAAGGAGCTCGCTTTTGCTTGCAGCTTCCAGAAACGCTGCAGCCTGTAAATTCAGACCTGGGAAGAACTTGAGAGGCTGCTCAGCCCCCCCCTGACAGCAGGGAGGTTCAGGCCCATGATGCTTTGTCCCTTAGGGCTGGTAGAGAGTCATGTGGCAACATCTTCCCACACTCAGCAGAGTCAGGACCACCCGACCCTGGCAAAGCCATCCTTTGCAGAGTTTACCACATGCGTCTTAGCCGAGGGCACAGACATCACGGTGCAGGGTGCCAAGGTGGGCAGGCTCTGCCTGAACCGTGGGCATCAGGAGTAGGGAAGCCGTCCCTGAGACTTGGGCGAGCTCTCCCCCTCCAACTCCTTCACACCTGCCTCCATCTCTCCCTTGCTCCAGCACCAGGACGATGAAGTCGTACCAGAAGCTGACAACGACGGTGCCGCAGCCGGCAGCAGGCCGAGTGGAGGAGGAAGGGGCCACCTCGGCATCTGCCAACCGCGAGAAGCTCGCCCCATGGTGGGTGGGCAGTGGGCTGCTGGTGGCTGCTGTGCTGCTGAGTGCTATCACCGTCTGGGTGCTGCGGCAAGTATCGGGGGGCTGGCTTGGACCCACACCGCCCCCCAAATGTCTCCTGGTACCTGAAAGCCACCGCTTTGACTGCTACCCAGAGCGGAATGTGGTGGTGACCCAGGAGCTCTGTGAAAGCCGGGGGTGCTGCTTCATCCAGAGCTCCCCACCAGCCGCAGGCAAGCAGGGGGTGCCCTGGTGCTTCTACCCCCCTGACTTCCCCACCTACACCCTGGAGAGCCTCAACCAGACGACATTGGGCATGGTGGGGTTGCTGGTGCGGAGGGAGAAGGCCTATTACCCTGGGGACATCGAGATGCTGAGACTGGATGTGGAGTTTCAGACGGACACACGATTGCACATCAAGGTGAGCTTCCCACTGGTCACCCTCCAGAGCTTGTGACTGTGCTTCTGCACCCCTGTGGCCTCCATCCCATAGGTGACCATCCTCTGCTCAAGCTAAGTCTGGAAGCTACCATGCTCCAGGCATGTTTCTGTTGCCAATGAGCATCCAGCCCTTTTCCCTCTTGCTCTGCCAGTCTTTAAAGCGCGTTTTCTCCTTTTTGCAGATAACAGATGCGGCCAACCCACGGTACGAGGTTCCTCTCGAGGTTCCCCCAGCAATGAAAAGAGCGGAAAACCCCATCTACAGCCTGGACTTCTCCTGGGATCCCTTTGGGGTGCTGCTGCGACGCAGGGCGACGGGGACGGTGCTGTAAGAACCTACCTCCTCCGCATCCCACAGCGGGTGGGGGAAAGCTCATCCCACCCTAGACAGGCTCCAGCATGCTTCCTGGAGGTTTTTCCTTAGGGAAAACCATGCTGTGGGTTCTCTAGACAATAATTACTCTTGGTCTTCATCTTTCTAGCGGTGCTTGCATGAGGATGCCGCATCACGTGGCTTCCTGGCCCCATGTGGCAGGGCTGGGTGCGATCAGCACCTGCCCAAAAACCTCCCACTGCCCTAATTCCTTTCCAGGTCCTACAGCAGCCAAACATTGTGCAGGTCCCCAGCACATTGCCAGTAAGGGACCTGGTAGCTTGGGGAAGGGGCTACTAAAGGATTGTGGCTTTGCCTGTTTCACCCTCCTTTTGGGTTTCCCTGGCTGTCCAAGGTATAGGGACACACACAGCTCCAGGCTTTTTTGTGGCTTTGCCCACACTAAGCTGTTGGTGAGCACCAACGGCTGGTCAATGTATGGCCAGGATGTTTTGGGATCCCATCCTTTCCTCCTCCTTCCGGTGCCTGTTGAATGTCCTTTACTTGGGAGCTGCTTATCAGTGACAACAGGCTGAAAACCCACCACCATGTCTCTTCGGTGGTTAATAATAACCTGGGGGGAAACTTGTGGTGGCAAAGGCAAGGCTGTGCTGTGCTGGGTCAGGCTAGTTTGGGCTCAGGCTGTGCCTCATGTCCAGCCAGATACCAATTTGCTGCCTGGACCATGGTGTTGGGGCTGAATCTGAGGTGGGACATATGCTGCTGCACTGGCCCTTGGGATGCTTCAAGAGGGAAGGGGTCAATTGTTGATGGGCAAATGGAACCCAGTGGATCCCAGCATCTTCTCTTTACCCTCTCTCTCCCTCGGTGTCACCTCGTCAGGCTCAACACCACTGTGGCCCCCTTGATCTTCGCTGACCAGTTTCTCCAGATATCCACATCGCTCCCGTCCAGGTTCCTCTACGGGCTGGGGGAGCACCGCAGCACCCTCCTGCACAACCTGGACTGGACCACCCTCACGCTGTGGGCTCGCGATGTCTCTCCCACGGTACCCTCTCCCCCCTCCCCACAGAGGTGCAGGGGGCAAGGACAAGGCCACCACTCTCCAGTGCATTGGACAAGCCCTGGGAAAACATGGCAGGAGGGTGGGCAGCAGCGCTGGGAGAGGCTGGGGGTGGTCAGGGCCAATGGGCAAATATGTGCCGGGGAGGATTTCAGAGCAATTGCAAAATCCTCTTGGCACTCTGAGGGCCCCGAGTGTTTTCCGCTCCACCCTGCCACTCGTGCAACAGGTTATGTCGAGGTGGGAGGTTTCCCCCTCGCCCAGCCCAGCTCAGTAATAGCCCCTGAGCTGCAAGGAAGAAGCAGCTTCACATGGCCTTCAGCACCAAACTATCCTCATCCCTTGCTTTGTCCTCCATGGGGGGTGACAGATGCCTGCTTAGCTGATGGCAGCAGATGCAACTCAGCCTGGGCAATGTGGGTCTCTCCTGCTTTTCCTTGGAGCTGCTCTCTTACCCAGCACCTCCTCTTTGCAGGAATCGTTCAACCTCTACGGCGCTCACCCCTTCTACCTGCTGATGGAGGAGGGTGGAGATGCTCATGGGGTTTTCCTCCTCAACAGCAACGCGATGGGTAGGTGTCCCCAGGGTACCTTGGGCCAGCTAGTCCCTGGAGGAGGACTCGGAAGGTGGGGACAGATGGGAGCTGCTGGAGTGGCTGGTTTGGGAACTTGGGGCAAGAGGAAGCAGTAAAAGGGAAAGATGTGGTTTGATGGCTCCGTTATTGAGCGTAGCCATCTGTTTCCTGGCTACGGAGAGGCTCTTTAGCAACTGCTGAGCAGTTTAACCACACATCCAGCTGCCGAGCTGCCATCGGAAAAGCAAGTCCCTTGCATGTGGGTCTGTGCCCATTCCCCCTCCACCCAAACCAGCCTTGCCCCCGGGCCTGGCAGCATGGCACTGCTGGATGCAGCCGAGGGTGCCGGCTGCCGCCCGCGCTCTTCCCAGCTGTGCCGTGCCGGCTGTGCCCGTGGGATCCACCCGTGTGTGCCAGCTGAGAACACAGCAGCCCCAGCGGGCTCCTGCTGTGTCGGGGACAGCACCGGTGACCACTTGTCCCTCCCAGCAGACACCACTTGCAGCCAGCTGGGGTGATGCTGCTCACCTAGGGGCTCCTGTAGATCCAGCTGCACTCAGCTTGTTGCAGTGATGCTCCCAAGGAGGAGCTCATGGGAGGTGTGACTACCTGAGCTGAGGTTCAAGGACTTGAGTGAAAAGCCCTTCCCAGGAAAGCCCTTGCTTGCTTGTACAAGTAGCTTTTGATTCACTTAGCAGAGGATTTTGGGGGAGCGCATGAAGGAAAGCCCTGCACGTGCTTGGTCTTTCAGTGGAAGCTGGGAGATCAGCGCAGCTTTGGGCTTAAAGAGCAGATTTGTGAGACAACGAGCTCTCTCCCTACATAAACCAGCGATCTCCCTGGGCTGTGACAATTTAAGCCTCTGGACACCTCTTTAGCATCCCCTGAGCACAAGGCAGGGATTTCTCTATTCCTCTGCCAAAGACTGAGCATTGTATGTACTGCTGCTGGTCCCTCCCTGTCATGGGGCTGGGGGCTGGGGATTGCTCCCCAGTTGTCACTGTCGTTTTCTCTTCCCTCCCCACCAAAGAGGTGGCCCTGCAGCCTGCTCCAGGCCTGACCTGGAGGACCATCGGAGGGGTGCTGGATTTTTACATCTTCCTGGGGCCTGATCCCAACATGGTCATCCAGCAGTACCAGCAGGTGATAGGTAAGTGCCCACACCCCAACGTGGCCATCTGCGGACACCTTCCCCATCCCCCATCCCTGTCTCACCCCGGCTTCACCACCATCCTTAGCCCTCCCAGCTGGGGAGGGGTCAACGTTCCCCAGCCATCCTATCCCAAGCCCTACCAGCACATCAGGGCTCAGCAGTCATCTCCTTTCCACTCCTCCTGTTCCATTCCTAGTCATTTTGGGATGCTTCTGTCGTCTCAGGACACCCTATCTGTGCTCCCACTCTCCTGCTGCAGGTTTCCCAGCCATGCCACCCCTCTGGGCCCTCGGCTTCCACCTCTGCCGCTGGGGCTACGGGTCCAGCAACGAGACCTGGCAGACCGTGAGAGCCATGAGGAACTACCAGATCCCCCAGGTAACCCCCCAGACGTGTGGAGGGTTGGTTTGGGCTCCATCACCCATCTCTGAGCCTCTGTCCTGCAGGATGCGCAGTGGAATGACATTGATTACATGGATGGCTACCGGGACTTCACCTTCGATCCCCAGAAATTTGCCTCCCTCCCCTCGCTGGTGGAAGATCTCCACAAACACGGGCAGCGCTACGTTATGATCTTGGTACTCCTCCTGTGCTGTCTTTGCTGCAGAGCTGGGCTGTAAAGCAGAGGTGTAAGGGGTGCTCATGGTCCCAGCTGACCACTCCTGGTTCCGGGGATTTTTATCAGAGGCTGGTCCCCAGTTCTGGGCAGACAGCTCTGAGCAGCCACTGGAAATCCCCCTAACGCAGGGACTGTGGAGACATGGACCAGGTTCTCGTGCTGTGTTCCTCTCTGCTGCGGGAGTACGAGGATGCCCCTGTCCTCTGTGGGTGAAAGAATGGAGGAACTGTGTCAGGCTGTTTAACTCGTGGGTGCTCAGCTCTGGTGCCCCCGCATCCCCATGAGTGCTGGGATCTCGTGACCTGGCTGTGATCTCCCTTCTTCCACCCTCAAGAAAAGGGGATGCGAGTTCTGCTCGCTGGGGTT
This sequence comes from Brachypteracias leptosomus, assembly GCA_013401335.1. Taxonomy (NCBI): domain Eukaryota; kingdom Metazoa; phylum Chordata; class Aves; order Coraciiformes; family Brachypteraciidae; genus Brachypteracias; species Brachypteracias leptosomus. The sequence goes on from VYZX01006341.1 coordinate 907,421, forward strand.
CCCTCACAGTTGAACTCCCCATCGTAGCCCAAGCCCATCCCTGAGCTGATATTTCTTGCATAAGCACAAAATTTCTTGTATTTGTCCCCCCTCCCCAAAATGCCCTAACGGGTCCTGGGGACTTGCAGAAGTGGCATTTTAGAAAACATGCCTGGAAATGTTGAAGCAAGTTTCTGTTCCCCTTGGGGGAAACAGCCGCCGTGTGTGGGCTCTGGCTGACCCCGTTTGCGTTGTCCTCTCCTCTGAATCACACCAGCCTGGCAGGGGGAAGGGGCTACAGCCTGCCAGAAATGGCACTAACCCTCTCTTCTGTCCCCAGGATCCTGGCATCAGCAGCACCAACCCTCATGGTTCCTACTGGCCCTTCGATGAAGCCTTGAGACGGGGCTTGTTCCTCAACACCACCCAAGGGCAGCCGCTCATCGGGCAGGTGAGGAGCTCTGGGGAAATCCCAGCCCCACAGGTTGTGCAATAGCTGGGTTGGGATTTCATCCCTCGTGCTGGAGGGAAAGCCAACCAGCCAAGGAACCTCTCCGGGATGATTGCCAGAGCCTGCCTCAGCCCTTGGCCTCGCATGTCACCTCCTGGAGTCTCCACTGACCCTGAGAGGTGTCCCCTGCCCCAGCAGAGGAGCCCATGGAAGTCATATGAGCCTAAGGGAGTTGGCAGTGCTGCCCAAGGCTGGTCATCTGATTTCTCTCCCTTCCCGTTTCTGGGGTGGGGGGATGTTGTCTGTGATGGACATGTTCCTCTGGATCTGCTCCACAGTGGTTCCCCCCATGCTGTTTGCTCCCACCAGCTCTGCCTCACCATCTGAGGAGGGGGCTTTTGATGTAGCCTGAAAACATGGGGAAAACTGAATCTGCTAAAATTCCTGGAGTGAGGCAAAGCATGGAGAAATCCCGGCTCTTCCCTGATGTGCCCTGGTCTAGGTGGTGTCAGGGCTTGTGCAAGCAGAGATAGAGCAGCTGCTCCATCAGCTGCCTCTGTCCATCAGGCCATGGGGAAGTCCTCAGCACCCGATGCCCCCGGGTACCATGGAGGCAGAGGGCTGCTGTGTGTGCAGCATCGGACTCAAAGCAGTTGGCCTGGGTTCATCTTCTGGTTTATTGCTTGGTTTACCCCTGCTCCTTCAGCATGCTCACACCTCCGTGGCACCCAATCCCCATGGTAGCCCTCTACAAATCACCTACTCAGTGAACCCATGGTTTTGTGGTGTTCCCACAGGTCTGGCCTGGCTTTACTGCCTTCGCAGACTTCTCCAACCCGGACACGCACCAGTGGTGGCTGGAGAACCTGCAGCGCTTCTATGCCCATGTGCCCTTTGATGGCCTCTGGATCGTAAGTCCCTTCTTGCCCCAGGTCACTCTCTGCCAGCAGCTCAGCTCACACATGATGTGCGTCCTGGCAGGACCATCTGTCCCCCAAGTGCAGCGTTTCCAGGTCTATCCACTAATCCCCAAAACCTCCCCTTTGAAATTGCTCAACTATTTTCTTTGCTTAGGACATGAATGAGCCATCCAACTTCATGGATGGGTCTCAAGATGGCTGCCCCCAGGGAGAGCTTGACAGCCCACCCTACACACCGGGTAAGGAGAGAGGTGAAATACAAGGCTCTGCTGTTTGGTACCATGTGCTTTGATATCACCAGCAACCAGCTGTGATAGGGGAAAACCATTTTTAAGTGACTTCATGTCTCTGTTTTACACCCTGAACATCTCCATTCCTGCTTGAGTGTGCTGGTATCCATGCCCAAGCCTTGCACAGTTGTTGGGGCCAGGTCAGGTGCAGGATGGGACCATCTGCATGAGCTTGTGGTGCTGGGTCAGCAGCAATGGCTGGCTTCTGTATGTGGGAGTGCTGACCCAGGGCCAGCAAGCTTTGGGGGTGGGTCTGCATGCCCTGCACCCCCAACAGCATGCCAACGGGGCTCTCCCTCCCGGCAGCCGTGTTGGGAGATTCCCTCTCTGCGAAGACCGTGTGTGCCTCAGCAAGGCAGAAAACCTCAGTGCACTACAACCTCCACAACCTCTATGGGCTGATGGAAGCCAAAGCCACGGCGAGGTACTTGAGTGTCCTGCTTCTCACCTGGGGATGGGACAAAATCCTGCTGCTCAGGGCTGGGTAGGGCAAGGATGGGGATTTGAGAGCCTGACCCAAAGGGGAGATGCTCTGGCTGCTCTGGGGTGGGGATAACCCAGCAGAAGGGAGCTGACAGTGCTCTGGGAGGGATGGGTGGATGAGGCCAGTCCTGGTGCTGAGCCTTCCCCGGAGTGCTCGGGCCAAACCTCCAGCACCACAAGGCTGCCATGGGGCTGGACCTCTCCCTCCACCATTGAGGGATAAGGTGAGCTCCTGGGGAGCTGCTCTCACCTCCTGCCCCAGCTCCCCCCGTTGTTTTCCAGTGCCTTGATGAAGATCCGGAGGAAGCGCCCCTTCATCATCTCCCGCTCCACCTTCCCCAGCCAGGGCCGCTACTCGGGACACTGGCTGGGTGACAACCGGAGCCAGTGGAAGGACATGTATTACTCCATCCCAGGTGGGTGGCACAGGCTGCACTCAGACCCCTTCCCTACCGGCGCCCCCAGCTCCATCAAGCTTTCTGCTTGTTTGGAGACATCTCCAAAACTCCCCGTGCCCTGATGACCATCCCTGCCCTCAGGGCTGCTGAGCTTCAGCCTCTTCGGCATCCCGCTGGTTGGGGCGGACATCTGCGGCTTCTCCGGCAGCACCTCGGAGGAGCTGTGCACCCGCTGGATGCAGCTTGGGGCCTTCTACCCCTTTGCTCGCAACCACAACACCCAGAACGAGAAGGTCGAGGGCAGCATGCCCGGTGGGAGGCATCCCAGGGGTGGGGTGCAGGATATGGAGTGTGGGACGTGGGATTGGGGATGCAGGATGAGGGATGTGGGATGGTGGATGTGGAATGAGGTGCACTCTCTTCACGAGGGTGTCCAAAAACAGGACAAGGGGAAATGGTTTTAAACTAAAGGAGAGTAGGTTTAGGCTAGACCTTAGGGAGAAGTTCTTCAGTATGAGGGAGGTGAGACTGGAATAGATTGCCCAGAGAAGTTGTGGAGGCTCCCTACCTGGAGGTGTTCAAGGCCAGGTTAGATAAGGCCTTGAGCAACCTGGTCTAGTTGAGAGGCACCCCTTCCCGTGGCAGGGAGGTTGGACTAGATGATCTCTAGGGTCCCTTCTAACCTAAGCCATTCTATGATTGTAGGATCCTGCGATTCTGTGATTTCTATGATACTGCGGGATGGGGGATTCTATGATACTGTGTGGGATATGGGATGGGGGATGCAGGATGTGGGATTCAGTACGTGGGATGGTGGATGTGGAATGAGGCATGTGGGATATGGGATGGGGGATGCAGGATGTGGGATGGGGGATTCTGGATGTGGGATATGGGATGGAGGATGCGGGATGGGGGATGCAGGATGCATGGTGGAGGATGGGGGATGCAGAGGTCAGGGGCAGTGCAGTTGCCTGGTGGGCTTGTGGATGGGGCAGCTGGTGACTCCCCACATCTCCCCCAGGCCCAGGACCCAACGGTGTTCAGCCCTGCGATGAGGACGGCCATGAAGGATGTGCTGCTGACCCGCTACTCCCTCTTGCCCTTCCTCTACACCCTTTTCCACCGTGCCCACCTACAAGGAGACACTGTTGCCAGGCCCTTGTTCTTTGAGTAAGAGCTTCCCCACTGGGAGATGGGGGAGATGCTGCGGCTGGATCATAGAGAAGTGGCCGATCCAAGTGGTGTCTCCATCCCACCACAGGTTCCCCCAGGACGTGGCCACCTTGGGACTGGACAGGCAGCTCCTGTGGGGCCGGAGCCTGCTGGTGACACCAGTGCTGGAGCCTGGGGTGGACTCAGTCACAGGCTATGTCCCCCGAGGCGTGTGGTACGACTTCTACACGGTGAGGAGCTCTGCAGTGCTTGGTCCCTGCTTAGCTGTCTCAGGGCTGCAGGTGGGAAGCTGCAGCTGAGCCCAACAAGTCCCAGTGGAGGAAGGGGTGGGAATAGCTGCTGCCCAGACCTGTGTCTGAGTCTCCCACTGTGCTCCTGATCCCCTGACACCCATATGTCTTGCCTGCTGCCCAGGGCTCCTCAGTGAACAGCAGTGGAGAGATGCTGAAGATGTCGGCCCCCCTGGAGCACCTCAACCTGCATGTTCGGGAAGGTGCCATCCTGCCCACCCAGGTGAGCACCTGCCCGTCCCCTCCCCAGTGGCTGTCCACAGTGTGTGTCCCCACACCAGCACCTCAGCTCCTGGACCCCCATCCTAGGTGCTCACAACCCTACAGCACCTATGTCTTTGAACCCCAGAAACCAGGAACCACCAGTGAGGCAACGCGACGGAATCCCCTGCGCCTCATCGTGGCCTTGTCCCAAAGTGCCACTGCCTGGGGGGACCTCTTCTGGGATGATGGTGAAAGCCTGGACACCTTTGAGCGGGGCAGCTACTCCTACCTGGTGTTCAATGTCACGCAGGTGGGACATGGTGGGGAGGGGTGGGAGGTCCCGTGGCACCTGGCAATCTTGAGCTCATGCTCCACCTCCTGCAGAACATCTTCACCTCGACTGTACTCCATGCCAGCTCCGAGGCCACAGAGGTCATCATTGGCACACTGAGCATCTTTGGGGTGTGGGAGCCTCCCAGCAAGGTCCTCCTGAATGGCCACGAGAAGCCCTTCTCCTACCTGGACAACCAGGTATGGCCCCATCTTGGGGTGCATCCCTATCCTGAGGGTCTCCATCCCTCCTTCTCCAGCCCTTGTCTCAGGGCTGGTGGCTGAGGAGATGTATGAGGACTCAGGTGGCTCTTCTGCCGTGTCGGGGTTCAGGAGGTGTGGAGCTGGTTATGGAAAAGGATGCTCTGCATCCCCCCCAAATGTCTCTTCTCATCCCACAGGTTCTCACCGTGAGCGACCTTGGCCTCAGCCTCAGCCAGGGCTTCTCCTTGCAGTGGCTGTGAGCAGTGGGGGCTGCGGGGTTGCCCTCATCTCACTGAGACCACCCATCTGGGAGATGCTTGATGCTGCAGCCATCGAGGCCAGGATGCCACCATGGTGGAGGCAGTGGGGATGGTCACCACCATGCAGCCCCCTCCAGCACGGATGGGGACAGGGGGCACGGGGCAGGGGCTTGGAGCAGGGTGCCCTGGTGTGGTCCCAGCTGGGGGTGTGGGTTGAGGTGTGGGTGCCCGCGGTCCCCGCTGCAATAAAGACACGTGGAGAGCTTGTCCCGGGAGCATGACTGGGGACCAGGGCAGTGGTGTGGAGGGGGCGAGGGTGGGGCACAGCCAGTTGCTGCGGGGCCCCCCAGTTTCAGTCGCTGGTCTTGGTCCTCCCAATTACATCCCCCTAAACTCAGCTGCTCAATTCCAGCCCCTGTCAAAGGCCCTCTGACTCCAGCTCCAATCTCAGTCCCTCAATTTCATCTCCTCATCTCAGCCCCTCCAAATTTCACCCCTGATTCCACCCCCCAGTTCCAGCCCCTAATCTCCGCCCCACAATCCTAGCCTCAGTT